>OY365814.1:6967205-7011965 GCA_959347315.1 Bimastos eiseni
GATGTCCATGCGTGGTTTAGTTCACATTTGGTGATCTAATTTCAGGTGAGTTAATTTCAGTTTAGTAACATGAACTCAATTTCACAAATTAGGTCTGCTTTAATTTTTTTATTTATTCTCATGTGTGTGATGTGAGAAAACATTTATATACAGCTCTTTTAAGCATCTCACAAAATTCTGAGTTTGTTTACCACTAACATTTTATTTTAAGATAAAGTTCGTTTTTGATGTGTGTACGCCTAGCCAATGTATGTTCTTCAGCATGTATGTATTGACCTCGACTTAGCAATAACAGACATTTTTTTAAAGAATCTGGGAAATTAGAATGAATAATAACACTATACTGATTAAATATTTTTAAAAATGTTACAACTACTTTGCAAATTATACAACATGAATAGCTTGTCTAATCAAAATATTGAAGTTAAGTTATAATATAATACTTAGTTGATAATATGTGAGGCAGGGGTCAAAACCCACGTTTTGTCGGCTCCTAGTAATCGAGATAAAGGCTGAAATAGGTCAGATGGGTCAAAAACACATAAAATCGTTTTATGGTATATTGTTACAAACAAATATGTATTCTTTAAATATCTGAAATAAAAAATGTTGAATTCAAATATTTAGTTATAGAAAAATGATTTTAATGCATGCAGTGTCAAGATTTGCCTTGCTAAATATACATATATTTTTTTCTGCCCACCTGTCATAATTTGCAAAGAAGTGACCAGATTTTGATGCCGTGTGCTGTATTTCATACAGAATATAGCCCTTTATTGCCCAGCAAAAATGGATGGTTCGAGTAATGATTGCTAGGAACTTAGGTGACAAGAATATTCTGAAACTTTGACTTCGATTTTCTTAGTTGTCAATGACAAGTGATGGGTTTCGACCTCTGGCCTCACATATATGCAAAGAAAGTTAGAAGCAGCTGTTTAAAAAAATTGCTAAATTAAGCAACTCGTGGCTAATAAGCAAATTAAATTTATTTTCTCAGAGTTTTTGC
Organism: Bimastos eiseni; assembly: GCA_959347315.1. Taxonomy (NCBI): domain Eukaryota; kingdom Metazoa; phylum Annelida; class Clitellata; order Crassiclitellata; family Lumbricidae; genus Bimastos; species Bimastos eiseni. The sequence continues at coordinate 6,968,212 of OY365814.1, forward strand.
GACTTGTCAATCCACGCAGAGGCGCATTCATTTGCGATGTTCCTGTGGCCAACTCATCTGCTCAAGCCTCGCTCAACAAATTCCTTGACACTGAACTGGACGCCATCCGCCAAGCAGGAACCTGGAAGTCAGAGAGGGTTATTACAACGCCCCAATCGGCTATAATTGGGGTGATGAAAAGGAAGGACAAGGTCCTCAACTTCTGTGCTAACAACTATCTTGGCCTCTCGGTAATTAGCCAAATTTAGTACTAATGGGTGGGTGAGTGCATGAGCCGATGGTTGAATGGTTGGATGGGTGGATGGATGGATGGATGGATGGGTGGATGGATGGATGGGTGGGTGGGTGGGTGGGCATTGGATGGATGGATGGGATGGGTAGGGTAGGGTAGGGTAGGGTAGGGTAGGGTAGGGTAGGGTAGGGTAGGGTAGGGTAGGGTAGGGTGGGTGGGTGCTTGCATGCATGGTTTGCTGGTTGGTTGGATGTTTGGATGGATGGATGGATGGATTTATGGGTGGGTGGGTTGGGTTGGGGTGGGTGGGTGGGTGGTTGGGTGGGTGGGTTTATGGATGGATGGATGGATTTATGGGTGGGTGGGTGGGTGGGTGGAGGGTGGATGGGTGGAAGGGTGGATGGATGGCTGGGTGGATGGATGGATGGATGGATGGATGGGTGGAACGATGGATGGATGGTTGGGTGGACGGATGGATATGTGGGTGGATGGATGGAGGCAGGGAGGCATGGAGAACGTTAGGGAGGACAGGAGGAGGAAGGCATGGATGGAAGGATGCATGGATGGAGGTAGGGAGCGAGGGATCTGATGGTTGGTGATGATTTATTGATTGTCTGACTGATGGTTATGATTTAGAGTCACCCGGAGGTTGTGTCTGCTGCTAAGAGGGCAGTTGACAGTCATGGCGCTGGTCTCAGCTCCGTTCGATTCATCTGTGGTACTCAGGTAAGTCACATTCTCACCTGTACAAATTGAGTTGGTCATTCATGCTTCATTTTGTTTGATAGAATATGGTGATTCAATCAATGTGTCCATGATTTGATTTATTGTAGAACTGTACAGATATCAATTTTTGCCGATACCGATTATTGCCGATTATTTCATTTGCCGATACCGATTATAACAACCGATACTGATAACCGATTATTTCATTGTGTTTTCCAAAGATGTACTGTACTCAGTCTGCACAGCAGCTATAAGCAGAAGCTGTTGGTATAACAGTGTCTAGTATGAGTCAGATAAACCTTATGCCCAGGTGAACCAGCTATAATGGTATGGGCACACACAGAAAAGGGTCTCTGTCGCACCATGTTAAAGTAGAATGAGCTATTATCATAACTATTTTCCCCAACATTAAACTATTATGATGTCTCTGGTTGCAAATTCAGACATACAATCACTTTCTTTTTCTACCAAATAAGCCATTCCCTCCCCAGACAAGCCGCCCTTACGAAATGCGACTTTGGCCTGAAATAGGGAGTCAGTGGTTGTGGAAGGTGGGCAGCCAGCAGAGACGAAATAGCTGCAAAGAGGAATTAAGCAGGTACTGTGACTCCCTGTGCACAACAGTTATAGCCTTCAAACATTATTCCATGGTTTAAATACGAGCTCAATGCTACTGGGTGATCTGAAGTAGGCTTACAATCTCTGCCTTCGGGCTGGCTGCCCACTATGGGACCGGATTACGCAACTCAGGCTACGCGCTAAACAGGTTAAAGACTGAAAATAATATCATACAATTTAAAAAAATAATTTTTAATATCGGCGCCGATTATTATTGCCAATAACTGATACTGCTGATATGCTGATAATCGGCCCGATTAGTCGGCCAACTGATTAATCGATACAGCTCTAATTTATTGAGTGAATTCATCTAAAGTGAATCTTTGTCTGCCAAACTGATTCATTGATTGACTGCCTTAACCGTGTGAATAATTATCCTGATTCATTCTTCATAAATTGATTTATGCATTAATGCACTTGTGGTATACATTGGTCAGATCTTTTTGTCCTGTCGCTGCTGCTTAGGACATCCATAAAGATCTGGAGCAGAAGATCGCGCGATTCCACAGTCGAGAAGATGCTATTCTCTATAGCAGCTGTTTTGATGCCAACACCGGATTCTTTGAGGCTCTCCTTGGTCCGGAGGATGCATTGCTGTCTGATGAACTCAACCACGCTTCAATCATCGATGGAATTCGACTTTGCAAAGCAGAGAGACATCGATACACACACCGAAATATGGATGGTAGTGATTATTTATTTATTAATTATTCAATAATAGTTGTTTATTTATTTAGCAATAATGGTAATAATATTAATTGTCTTTAAAAGCAATGTATTGAATCACTGAATCACATGTTTACAGACGCTTGGACTAGTGCAATTAAAACCTCTAAACTACTATTGTGCTAATTGGACAAACCAAATGAATAGTTAGGATTGCTTTATTTAGGATTGTCTCTTTGATTATATTATAGCTGGCTTGTTTAATTTAGAAGTTAATTGTCAATATTTATATCTTAATTAAACATCAAACCAATTTAAGAACAACACAGTAGGCTATGCAATAAATGTTATCACAGTGAGTCAATAAATTACTGAGACTCATGTGGTTGTTATTTAAGATATTAAAAGTAGTATAATTGCGTTTGGTCGTTTATTGAATTAAATTATTATCTAGATAAGTAAAAAATGTGAGTTCTAATTACCGTAATTGAAGTTTGAATATAATCAATTTTGTTCTAATATATCTGAAATGAACCGGTTTATTCATGCTTTGGTCAGATAGCTCTCAGAAAATCATTTATATAGATGTTAAGTTACATTCAATTAAATTGTAGAGTTGGAGGAGAAGTTGAAGTCAACGCAGAATGCGAGATTCCGTCTGATTGCAACTGATGGAGTGTTTAGCATGGATGGAAATGTCACTCCACTCAAGTCAGTTTCTCTTAATATCATCGATGTGCTTTCTATCATGAATCTAATCTTATCTGAACTTTGACTGGATTGTCATCTGTTCTGAACTTTAATGATGCCTGTGTTTCACTTTCGTCCTGGATTCATCTGTTCTGACCAATCAGCTGAGATCTCATATGGTCCAAGCTTTGTCCTGAATCTTATTTCATCTGAATTTTGACCTCCAGCCGATCAGGTGTGAACTTTGACCTATCCGTATTTTGACTAGAGTATCCATGATTATTAGTTGGCTCCCCTGAGGTAGATCTGTGACTGGTTGGTTTCTCCTGAGATCTGTGATTGTTTGGTTTCTTCTGAGATCAATCTATTATTGGGTGGTTTCTCCTGAGATCTGCTAATGGTTGGTTTCTCCTGATATCGATCTGTGATTGGTTTGTGAATACTTGTGATTGGTTTATTGTTTCTTATATAGTTTCTAAAATTTTTATGATAACTTTAGATCAATCTGTGACTTGGCAGATCGCTACAATGCTCTGGTCTTTCTTGATGACTGTCATGCCACAGGATTCTTTGGAAAGACAGGGAGGTAGTGTACCAGCAGATAACAATGTCTACCGTGATAAACGGATGTTGTCTTTTATTTAATTAATTAAACAAACAATTTAATGTGACATCGGTTTCTCGATATACACGTGATTGGATTAGCGCAGGCAGTGTTTCTCTGTAGAAATCTTGAAGGGATAGAAATTCTTATAATAAATATATGAATAAATACACAAATCTTTCGACAATACTGTAATATAAACTTTTTGTGCTGCTTAGCATTGCATTGCTTAATCATTCATTCAATGACTTATAATCATTATGCTTACTTATAAGTTTGAATTAATTAAGAAGAATATAATTATTATTATTGATAACTGGTTTAGATGAGTTTTTTCTGAAATGTTAGTAGACAAGACTGGACATTTCTATGACTCATCGCCAATGCCTGGCAAACACTGATGCAATGCAATCATGGGAGTATTTCAAAGCATGTGCAAGGTTTTATTTCCAACCTTTGTGCTATTATACAGGCATGAATTTCCAAAGCCCACTAACTCTTCACCTTCATTGAAGCTACACTTGCAATGGGCAGCATTGAATTGCGTTGACATCAGACTCTTTTCATCTATAAACAGTTTTGCCATGTGTAGTGTCTTTTCTGAGCAGACCATATTTTTTAACAAGTGTGACAGAAGCAAGAATTTGATTTATCTAATTTGAAATTTGTACATTTGGAATCTTTTTATTCAATTAAAATTTCAGAGGTACGGAAGAGTATACGGGCACATCAGGTCGTCCAGTCATCATCAACTCAACACTTGGAAAAGCAATGGGAGGAGCATCAGGTTTGATTGACAGTTGGCTCTTTTGAGTTGTTGTAGATTACTTATGATAATCTGCTGAGGTTTAATTGTGGAAGGCTCTTTTAAGAGAAGATAAAATGAAGTAGGGTGAGGTAAAGTGCAGTAGGGTAGATTGGGATAATTTATGGTAGGGTACAGTAGAGTACAATTGTCAGTATATGGTAAAGTAGAGTAGGGTAATGCAGTGTGCTGAGGGTAGGGTAAGGTATGGAAGAGTATGATTGGGTAGGATAAGATAGAGTAAGGCAGCAGTCTAGGGTAAGGCTGGGCACTGCTAGGTTAAGTTGGCATGGAGTACAATGGTTTGGCTGCACAGAGTAGTAAGTGGTACAGCGCCTCACAATTGGGGTCGATTCTCGAGCTCTCAGTTGCCGGCTCGCTAAGTGAATCAAGGGACAGACATTTTGAAATTCATAGTAAAACATATTTACAAGGCTATAAATTTAGATGGCATTTAATTGTCTAAGGAGGCATTGAATCAGTTTTAATACATATTTAAGAAGATTAGAAAAGAACAATAATTAATCAATTGGACACTGGTCCGACTGCAATGGAAATATCCTTCTGCTGGTGCATCACACTGAAAAGGTTGGGATATGCAGGAGGTATTGTATCATAGAATTAGGACAGAGGAGTGTATTAAGGTTACATTGGGTTAGGTGGGTCAGGGCAGCTCGCATTAACTTTAGCAATGTACTTGAGATAGAATTGGAAAATTATGTAATTGAATTTTATTATTAAGGATACTAAAATATTGGAAACTGTCCACATAGTAAGCACCCGGTTCATTGTTGGTTTATATTGTTTGAGACATTATGTGGCCATCTGTAATATCAAAGGTGCAAGATTTTTGCATTTAAGATTTTCTGATGATTTTTATTTAGCAAAGTACCAGATAAATTCTATTGGTTAAGAATTTATTAATAAACTGTGTTGAACCGGTCTTACTTTTATATGCAGTCTTAACCTACTTTTGTGTTACAATTTCATGCCCCTTGTGTGCAGTCCTAATTTACTTTTGAAACCTGCTATAGGTGGTTACACTACTGGACCAAAGAAAGTGATTGACCTACTTAGGAACAGGTCTCGACCTTACCTGTTTTCTAACTCACTTCCTCCATCTGTTGTTGCTGGTTCTTCAAAGGTAAGTTCTAATATTGTGTTGGCTACAATATTGATGAGATGTGTTGAAAGGAAGTAATGATAAGGTAATCTACATTTTTTTTAATAATAAGGTGGGATCAAGTCAGGAAAGTATGAATAGATCTAGCACCAGTGATTAAGCTTGTCTGGGTGCTGAGAAATATTTTAATATTTGCATTTCATATGTTACTAGGTAAGATGCCATAATTAAAACAAAATCATACAATAGGGATATTTTGTAGAGGGGGAGAGAGAATTTTTAAATATTTATTTGGGCTTAACAGTTTTATTATATTTTTTTATTGAAAGGAGACATTTTTATTGTTGCAGGCATTTGATCTGATTTTCAACACCTCTGAATTGGTGGAGAGACTTGCAGCTAATACTCGGCTGTTCAGAACTAGAATGACAGAAGCTGGGTTCAATATTCTGGTACTGATCTGTTTTGTCTTATGGATAATTTCATTATTTTCATTTGTTGTTATTCTGAACTTTGATTTCACCTTTTTAAGAATTGTAGTTTTATCTCTTTTAGTTTAAGTCCTAGTTAAGTTCCAATTTCTGTTTAAGTTTTCATTGCCTTATGTTGTTCTTTTTGTGTGTCTTTTGGCTTCAATTTTCCTTTTTGCTTTGGTTTTATATTGAATCCTTCACGATCAGTTTGCTTGAAGTAGCTTAGTGCACATTTATGTCAATAGTTCAGAGAGTTTATCATTTGGCATTTGTTGATTGTCATGTTATGTTTTATTTTGCCAGGGAGATCCGGATCATCCGATTTGTCCTGTACTGCTTGGTGATGCAAAACTGGCTTCAGCCTTTGCTGATGGAATGCTAGGTAAAATGTTCCAAACTTATTCAAGTTTTATTCAGACAAAACTATGAACAGGCAACATAACATCTCCACAAGATCATTCAAATGGGAAGAAATTGTCAACGTGTCACCAGACTACATGCGAGAACCTTGCATTCCTGTTTCTAGTCGATGATCATTGTGTTCTGCTGCCCATGGAGAACTGTTGGTTCCATGCTTCCATATGACAATGAGGACATATCGTGCTCTCTTGTTCAATACGCGCTGTCCTTTTAAAATCTACTAATAAACATAAGAACTATTTCGTCACCAACCGCTCACAAATCATTTTCAAGCTATCCTAAGGGCATACCTCTCTATATCTGTTTAAATTGCCACATCAAGCACCCTTCAATGTCAGGTGCAAAAAGGTGCTATATAAGTTACCAGATATATTCAATCGTACAATAGTATTTGGATGCTGGTACAGTTACATCATCATTTTGATGATAATTTGTTTACTTTTAGAGGAAGGGATCTTTGTGATTGGATTCAGCTATCCAGTGGTACAGAAAGGTAGGTTGTTATAATAGGGTCATCTTCTTTGTTATTGCCATTATCTTAATTATTATCTTCATTATTATTATCATCAATATTATTAGCAGAATTCTCTCATTATGAATACTAATAAAGGGATGAATCATAGGCTGGATGTCATTAAGATACTTGGGTAATTGAAAAAAGAAGTGTTTGGAAGACCGTTAATTATACTTGGAAGAGCTGAATATACCTTACTTTGCTTTCGTTATTATTTATTATTATATGTTTATTCTATTTTATTTATTTATTTATTACCGAAATTTGATACCGCCCTTCTTCCAACATTTTTTACTTAGAAGTGCACACACATACCTTGACGGCGCAATTGCAGTTGTACTGCAAAGCAATTGTGCACAAAGGACTTGCTCGAGGTCCATGCCCAGTGACTCCCCGGACGAGGGTCGAAGCCGCTCGCTCAGCGCACACTGAACGTTATGGGCTGACCGCTCTAACCAATAGGCCACTGTGCCTCACATTATTTGTAATAATAATGTTAACATTTTTCATAGATAGCACGCATATGTATCACAATAATAACGTTAAATGAATAACAGAATACGTATAACCATCCTGAAGATTACTTGCAAACTTGAGTAAATTAACAATTAATAATAATCGTGCCATATGACCATCGTTCTAGGTATAATTCCTTATATCTGTCGTTCCTTATATCCTTTTATTTTCTAAATATGGGAAGAGACCATGTGCATCTATGTACAATAGCAATTAGGGTAATAATTTTAGTGAAAATAATCAATATAAAGGAATACTCCTCTTATGCAAATTGTTTAAGTAGGTTTCTTGTTCTGCTTCATTTAGGAAAGGCTCGCATTCGCGTCCAGTTGTCGGCTGGACATTCCCTTCAGGACGTCAACTCTGCGGTTGACGCTTTCGTTGCCATTGGTCGCCGACTCAAAGTCATCAAATAGGTCAATTTAAGTCACCTTTCTTCACCCATGACTCAACAGTGAATTGCGATATTTGCAACAGACGTGGAGAATTCCCATGATCTATTTTTTGATATTGTTTTGGTCATAATCATAAACTTTGTTGATTTTGTGTCGATGATGACATGATTCTGTCTTGCCTTATTGAGTTACAACAGTTTGTTTGGTCTAAGATTGTAAGGTTGTGTAATCTTAAATTTATATAGCGCCTTGTTTTCCCTTTAAACGAAGTCATCAACAGCTGAGATGTAGAGCAATATATGACAGAAAATTATCTCAAATGCATAATTTAATTATAGGAAATTGTTTTCAGTTTTTCTTATAATTATTATTGACATCTATTGATATTATTATTGTTGCCTCTGTTGCTTGTGAACAGTGAGTAAATCTGAGTTAGAAAGCGGTTGGGGCTCATGAGGGGAAGCAGTTTGACAGGTGGGGGGACACCCAATGAGAGGGGTAGAAAATGGGGAGGGGACAAACGTATAACATGTTCCCCTCTCTGTAAAAGTTGGGAGGGACTGGACCCTGGGGTGAAGGACTGGCTCAGGGTATCTACACATAGGCCATCTTGGGAAGCCTGAACCCATACTCTCCATATTACAGGTTATGGTATTAAATGATGTTGCATTGAAAGTCTAGTTTTTAACATAAACTTAAGGAAACTATCTACAAGGCAGTTTTCGTTCCCAAATCGATCCATTCTTAGTTAATTCTTAGCTAATGCTAACCTCAGACTCGGTAACTCTTGCCCAAACTCACCTGATGATCCACCTTCCAATTCCCTACCTAAACAGCACCTGCCTTAACAGCTACTCTGACCCTCTGGAGACTGGGATCGGACCTTCCTTGGACTACACCCTTTGGACAACCCCTTTGCGCTCGTGAATTAGCTGGTGCCCTGCACATGACATTTGAATGGTGCTTTGGAAGTTTGGAGATTAATTTATGGATATTGTTTTGATTCATTTAATGTGTGAGAAATATGTCACTAACCGCATTCCAGACAACGTTGGATTTCAATGGATTATATTTTGTATAGATTATTTCACTTTAAACGACTATATACACATAGTGTATGATTGATCTCTTGTGCTATTAGACTGAATTTGTTGGTTGTTCCAGGGATATTAGAGATTGGACCAGTTATATTTTAGGACCAAATGCAATATTGTGAATTGATCTGACTTTAATAATCAGTATCAAAACTGCTTAGTTTTCTTTGCAGCAACTGAATATGTGAAAATATGTAATTATGCAGATTCTGTTCATTTATAGAATTAATTTCACAACTATTATGTCTGTGATAGGAATCGGATGTTGATTCCATTCTTGTCCGATTTGATTCTCAAGACAATGTCTATAAACAATTTCTTTAAACACTGTCTGGATAGTAATTGTGCAGCATTTAGTGTAGCCAGCATTTTTAGAAGCTGTGATGATTCAAAGTGTTCTTAAAATTAAACGGTTCATGAAATGTTGGTGCATTGTTTGCGAGTGTTTTTAACTTTTTCTAGTGATAACGGGGCAGAATTTATCAGAGTGGACAGCATCGTAGCAATGGACTTTTACAGCTATTCAGTTGCACACAGCCACGCACAGACATTAGACTGAAGGCTATGGAATGCTTTCTTCAAGTACTTCTTGCCATCCAAATGCTTTAGCGATCATATATTGGCGCATATTCTCCAGCTGTTCGTCATCCAGTTGCTGGTATTTCCAGCAGATGTTCATTATATCTTTGGGGACGTCAGGAAGTAGGTCTAACAAAGCCAAATGATTTTGTTTGGTTAATGCTGTCTCCTCTCGGTCACTTGACTCACTGCGAACCATTTCGGGTACCATTGTATCATCGGGAATATCGCCTTTGATGATAGATTTTCCCAGACGGAGCCTTTGGGTATTGTGCTGCAGAAAACCCGGAGCCTCGTTTTCATCATCTGTGAAGTGATCGTCTGCAACAAATTCGGATCCCAGACCTGAAGTGCAATCGTTCAGAGGAATTTTCGGTGAATTCGGAGATCGGCGTCTAAGGTAATGATCCCCTTCTCCGTATCTTGCTCGCGCTGTCTTCTCCATGGTGTCCGAGATGAACAAGTCATCCCGCTGGATTTCGTCAAGAACAGCTTTCGAAATACTCATTATGGCGTCGTGCTTTGATCGAATATCGCCCGCGATAACAAACTCTAGCTTTCCGGGCCTGCTCTGCCTGACCAGGTCTTCCATAATGAACACGATTTAGAATAGGCAGAGGATATCCTCGAGGCTGAACTTTCCCCGCGTCTTCAAAAACTCTCCCAGTCTTACGTTTAATATCCAAATAGACAACCTGTAGGGTCCGGCAAGTTTGAGTTTTTTGCTACACTGTCGTTGAGTCTAAGACCGTCCTGTTTTCCGTAGAAACATGGCATAGGCTACACGCCACGACAAAGACCTTTACTGCAGACTGTGTTAGCATAAAAATTGACGAAATGAAGACTCAGAATGTGATGCGTGAGTATACGACCGTACAAATCCTTCGACTCGATGATGAACAAAGCGACATAAAATGAACCCAAGAACAGTTTAAACTAGATGAGAACGTTTTGAAGTTTTCTCTCTGCATTTACACCTAAGCAATTTCTTCTGACACGCATTTGAAAACGCCGACCCCTCGCTCGTAATATCAACGCTGTTGCCCGTCAACTAATCAAATCGAATGACTGTTGCCAATGTGGTCTAGGCTATACAAAGCGATTAATTCCTTCCACCTGGGCGTATAATACGATCACTTTAGAAACACCAGTCCCACTTGATTCTATAATATATTCAAACTGAAGGGCCAACTATTGAAGTCTATTCGGCTGCATAATGCATTCGTACCGACCAGCCGACTCCAATCGTTTACCTTAAGGACCCGGTGGCGTCGATCGCTTCGAGATTAAGAGCCTGATAATCAGAACTCGGTATTCAGCACACGATCGTATTAAGAACGGAGGGGTGTATGTACGGCACTACACAGGTGTCAATCTCTCTGGCGTTGTTTACCACAGCACCCTAGTTCCAGTCCTGTGCTGTAGCAAAGAAGGTCATGAACGATCGAAGACTTGTCCGCATGAAGGCATGAACGATCGAAGATTTACCTGCTAAAAAACTTGCTATTCTAAGGTGCATAGGCCAATCGCATATAAAAATTGTGGGATGTTGCAAGAAACCCAAGATGGACATCCATTTCATCCCGCAGAAAGCAAATACCGGGTCACAGTTGACCTTCTTAATAGCTACACTCATTGGGTCAATGGCATTTTATTTAATGATACTCGTTGTAGTCAGACATTGACAACTCGTCTGTTAAAGTTATTTGAGGCAACTGTCCAGGGGTGTAACAAGCGGGGGCAAGGGAGCAGAGTTTCAAAACTGGGGGAGCAAAGTCCCCCATGTTATGTTTCTCCAATGGCTTTTTATGATGACTTTTGTTAAGATAATTTGTCGTCCCCCCATTTTTCAAATTTCTGGAGGGCAAAATTCAAAAAATTGGGGGGACATTTTTTTAGATTATACCCCCCCCCCCACTTTTCAAAACCTTGTTACACCTCTGCAACTGCCTGTCAATAAAGTAGCCTACCTTGGACCCTTCCCTTATTATGAATTGGCATCGACCTCCCCAACGGACCACTAAAGCTAGATTTAAGCAACCCTGTTGATTTTGCCAAGTCCAGTAAAAAGGATTCTAACAAGATTCAATGCAGTTAGTGTTGAATGCAGAGGCTGTACTAAAATACCAGTGTTATACATTTAGATATCATAGTCCATATCGGGGTCACAATATTCTTTGCACGTGTCCCCTTTAGGTGACCTCAAAATCGATTTCCATACAAATACTAAATCGAGAATGCAAAACCCTACAAAAAATGTGCAACAAGTCTTGAACAAGAGTTTCTGACTTCCAGCTTTAGGCATAACTAAACTCTCAATAAAAAAGACCATTTTATTATAATTTATAACAAATACATTGTTATTGGCATCAGCACAACAACGTATTTCTTCATAAAGCCAACATCACACACTCATAAACAGTTAAATCAAATTTTTCTCTGGACCAATTAAAGATCATCAAGTCATGGGATGCATTTGGTCTCCTGACTCTTACAATCTTGAATGCCCAAAACAGAAAATGAATTTCCTATTTGAAGGATTAATTATTATAATTAAAAACAAATACAGCAAAAGATAACTGAACTAAATTCAAAATAAATATATAAAACATCATAATATGGTTATACATTTCTTTTTTTTAATCTATACTTCACACATTTCTTTGTAATAATAAACTACTATAACAAGTACTAGTTATTATAGTTATTATTATATTATTATTATAGGTATTATTATAGTTATTACTATATTATTATTATAGGTATTATTATAGTTATTATTATTATTTATACATTTCTTTATAATGATAAACTATTATAACAAGTACTAGTTATTATAATGATAACAATAAATTTTGATTGTTATAACTATAATAACTAGTACTTGTTATCATAGTTTATCATTATAAAGAAATGTGTGAGGTGTAAGATAAAAGAATTAAAAGCAAACTGTTGACTATAACATTTATATATAACAGCACAAAATGCAACATTCTTAAGACTTATGGCAATGCTCACCTCTGAGTCTCTGACATCTTCCAATGCATAAAATTGCAAACAGCACCAATAAAAGAGTTCTTCTGTGGAACGCAGAATGATTTCTAACAAGTTACCTACCATGACGAGTAATACATCAACAGCTCAGTCGAATTCTCAGCTAAGATCATAACATTATGCATCACCTATCACCTAAAAAAACTCTGTTAACAAGTTTGTCGGAAACAAAACGTCTTCTAAAAGCTTCCAACAAAAGCGGCCAAAAAATGTCGAATTAAAATGACTCAAATCCTTTGAGCCTTAAACTAATGACGATAACTATGAGACAGAGATAAAACAAAAATTAGTATAAAATGGCAATGAGAATATTGTACAATTTACAAAAGATGGTGTTTGTTCAATGTTCATGGAAGAAGGCCGTGTACACAGAGAACATTCATGAGAATTTTAAACAATTCACATGAAATGACATTTCTTCCTGAAAGATGGCAATCCACAGGAAATGGTAAAGAGAAAACTGTACAATTCACATGAGACAATGTTTGTTCCAAGCACACAAAAATGGCTGTGAATTATTCAAAAATGGCAATAAGAATGTTGCTAAAACCGTATTTTTTCAGCCCAGAAAGTCCCGTAAATGGACACACAGAAGTGATGACTACTGCAAATGACCATCACACCCTGCTCTCGTACAAGAGAACCGGAACTGACTTTGCAGGATGAAGACCATGATACAGATTTGCATTTGCTCCTTGCAATCGACTTTTCTTTACGCTGAAAAAAACCCATGAAAATGATTAATGGCAATAGAACAAAGAACATCAAATGATATTCAGCTTTAATAATTTCTTATCAAAAGTCAGATTTAATCGACAGATCCCCATTGCAACCACCAGCCTCTCCTTTCCCTTGCCCAGCTTTACCAACATTAACTTTTCTTAATTGCCCTCAGCACCTTACATCATCCCTACCTCATCTCCCCACCACATCTCACACCACACTACTTTGCCTAATCTTATCCTACCTTACCCCATCCCATCATGCCTTATCACACCATCACCAATCTCATCCTATTTCTTACCTTACCCCACCACATCTCACCTACTTCCTTCACAGCATGCTTCCTCACCTGTCAGTGTAATCAACTTCTGAATCCTTAGTAGTGCTGTTGGTGACTTCCTTGGCAAACGCCTTCTTCGGAAACCTTCCGGATCCTTGGGATTTCTTCATCTTTTCAAAGTAACTTTCCGCCGTCTCTGTCTTCGTCAGGTCTACGTTGCTTTGAAGCATCAACTGAATTGCATTGCAGTACGTTCTGAAGCGACGTTGCTGTGTTTAAAACGCAGACGATAAAATGCAATAATAAAAATAAAGAGAAGGTAAAAGCTGAAAACAAAATGAATAATGTCTGAAACAAGGCAATCGAAGTGAACCGGAGATGACAATCGATGACTAAATAAATATGTCAATTAAACATCAATCCTTCTTCGTTCTTTGATAGGAAATATTTCAACATTTGAAACAAAATTAACAAATATTGTTACATTTTATTGTACTTTAAATTTGCTTATTATTTGACTCAAAGTGATTGAGAATTTGTTAGCAAAAGAGGAAGGATAAAAGATAGATTGATTGATTGATGCATATCGTGATTGATTAATTGATTTCATTATTGACCAAAAATGAAATAACATAAACCTTAAAAAACATCAATTAAAGAAGCTTTTTAAATATGAATACCAAATATAAAACGAATTTAACAGCCACAAAGAAACAAGACGCTTAAAGGGGAGATAATGAAACACACAAACCCCAACAATCAGTCAATAAAGAAAAGAAAGCTAGTGAATTGAAGAGTACCTCAAACTCGAGATAAGACTCCTTGTCCAGATAATCCTGAATGAGTCGTGGCCTTGAACCCTTCTCTGGAACAAACTCACGATGTTCTGCCAGATCCTTCTCCACTTGACCCAACGTCTGTTCATGCTGTGCCAACTGATCGCCCTACACGAACATACAATGTAACAACCATAACAACAACAACAACAACAACAACAATGGACTCAATTAAATCTGCCTTAGTAGACTTCATCATGAATAGTGCTGACCAATCCCATTCCTCATTCCTGGAGAGTCAAAGTGAGATCAACGTTCACTGATGTCATGGAGGACAAGGCCTGATATTCCAGGTACCCATAACACTGCCTAATGTAATTCTCTGTTCCCAAGGAATTAAATAATTTAACTGGAATCATGACAATATTATTATAAAATATTAATAAAATATGACAATATTATTACAAAATATTAATAAAATCATAATAATAATAATAATAATAACAACAACAGCAACCATAGTAATAGACAAAAAATAACAATGTAATCAATATTAAATAAATTGAACAAATAAATAAATAAATACTATAGAAATCAAATAACACTAATTGGAATCATAAAAATAAACAGCAAATAAAAAAGTAAAATAATGAACAAAAATAAATGGTGCTAATCATCATTATTATTTTAAACATCAACAGAAGCAATAAATTCATGATCATTATTATATAACAATAGGAGCTATATAATTTTGCCCGTAAGTACAGATAGTAATTCAAGATTAAATATATCTAGAGATTGCAAATGAATTATTATAACTTGTCGTTAATCAGTTGGCGATTTTTAATGTTATTATCTAATTTTATTTTATTATCTAATCTAATAATCACTTGCTTAAAATAAACCAAAATTTCTAAAGTTGTAACTACTATTATTTTCCAAAATACCATCTTGATTATCATTATATAATACTACTAACATTATTACGCGTTTTAAGGCAAGTGTTCAAATCAATCATAAACCACGTAACAGTGAAAGTAATAATAAAAGGAGCTATATAAAGCTTTTCACATATATGAAATGTATAACATAATGGTCGCCTTGCATGGCTGCCAACAGTAGCTGAATTCGACTCCTGTAATAACTTGTCATCATGCATTCATACTGTACTTGTAATCATACTGCGCTTTGTCAGCTTAAAATTAAACGAATATTATTATTATTATTATTACAATGATATGAGTTTACAGCCTAATTTAAACCAACCAAACAAACAAGTAGTGTGGCACAAAGAAGAAGAAACATGAAGTGGCAGCCATGAGCACGAGATGTTGACAAAGAAAATGTTTTTTAACCTTGCCACAAGAGGGTGAGAAGGGTGGATGGCAATTCCTCTCCCTTGCAATCTGATCTTGTCACTAACATCACATGTTCATTACACTCATCACAATCAAATTGGCAGATGTTTGAACCTTGACCTTGCAGTTGAAAGTTCACCATACAAGCCATTACCATTTAAACAGATGAAAATGATGATACATGTAATGATGATAAATACCAGAGAGAGCTTTGTGGAGGAGGAGGGCATGAGAGGTCGCTGGAACTTGACCTGTGACCCAACGGCACCTGGAAGAGGAGGAGCGGAAAAAGCAGACGCTACTCCGTTAATTGTGTCAATCCATGACTGGCACTCCTGACTGTCACTGGCAATCAAACAATCAATCGATCGATCAGCAAATAGTCACCTCAATCAACTAATCAATCCATCTATCTAATTAAGTACAGAGATTTTATAAGTAGGCAAAACAATGCTCCAAAAACTAGAAGAGAAGGGTTACTAATTAATCAGTAAGCAAGTAAGTCGATCATTTTATCAATCAGTCAAAAATATGATGGACTGCTGTTGGGTGGTAGCATTAATACGTGTGTCGAGATAACGGCCTGTCATAGACACACACAATCGATGCTGGTTGGCCAAGAGACTCTGCTCATTATGACATAGATCTGTCAACTATGGATATGGGAATTCTTTGCCCTGGTTCCACATGCGTGCGTGGGATCACCACTGGTGACTCGTCCTCTTCTACATTTCAGAGCACCTTTTTGCTTACTTATAAAATTTAAGCTCCTAACGACATAAGTTTAGCATCAGATTTGCAAGCACTAAGAGCACCTCCAAAAAGTGGTACATTATAAATTTCAATTTACAATTATGATCAATCACTCATTCAATCAATCAGTCAGTAAATCAAATAATCAGTCAATCGATCAATCAAAAATCAATCAGTGAGATTCAGTCGATCCCTCAATCATTCAATCAATAAAACAGTCAGTTGAACAAATGATCGATCAGTTAAAACCCGGTTCTGAGATGTACCTGGCCTGGAAAAGATACTCTGACCAGTCCGAGGTGCGCAGTCGGAAGACGTCGTGCCTCTTGCCATAGTCGGATGCATCAATGGCTAGCGAATGGTGGATTCGGATGGCATTGGAAGTGTCATCGAATGTTGTTCCACAGTTGAATCCATGTTCATCCTTGTGTAGATAGAGGATGAGCTCACGCAGACTGGCACGGAACATCTTCCAACCGCGTTTGCCCATTGGTGCTGCCAAAAGAAAATTAAACATTACATCCTTTTAACCTAAAAGAAATGTCTGGAGAAAATGAAAAAGATCATCTGGATATTGGAGGTATCAGTCAATGAAAACTATTTTTTTGACAGATGAAAAATAACTACATTCTTATGCTTAGTACCCCAACAGGCAGCCAATACTATGAAAGCAATGGCGACTTCATTTTCTTCACCTTGGCATATGAGGATGGGTGGTGGCTATCTTTCCACTGACTGCTTATTTTATACAGAAAGATCTCGTAATAAAACCAAAAGGGAAGCGGCAGCCAACCTTCTCTGCTCACCCTTCTCTCACACCCTCTTGGTTTTATTCTGGTATCCCTCAGACCACTCACGAACAGCAAGAACTGTTCAAAGCCATCTACACCGACATGAAAAACCCTTAAGATGTTAAACTGAGATGCACTACACATCTGAGGTGACCTCTGTCAATGTACGCTCAAACAGTCGATCAATTGAAGACTTACTTCTGCGTCCATCCGGTTCGAGACAACATTTGCGCATTAGGTACCCAGTCTTGAACTCTCGTGCCTTGCTTGGATCAGGAATCTGAAAGATAAGGCCAGTCATCGAGTATCATTATACAAGACTGATAAAGTAATACAGGCAGGCCTGCCGAAAGATCAGAGCAGATAGGGCAAATGCTCAGAGGAAATTTTTACAGGCAATTTTTCCAGACATAGACCCATAATCAACTTATAAAAATATTATAATCAGTTAAATGATTAATGCATCTAAAATGTAATATTACTGATACTTAACTACAATTGGCTAAAACCTCAGTCATCTGAATATTACCTTACATATATTTCTTTATAGACCATGCCCATTTCCATCAAGAAGTCCATCATGACTCTGCCTCAGGCCAGGAATGTCTCTGCATAGGAGTCTAGAATTTCTGTACCTATGTGCCCAGAATTTCTCTATCTAGGGGCTCAGAATATCTCTCCTCAGTGGGTCTGAGGTCAGGTAAGACAAAGACACAATTCTAGATAAGACAAAGCATGTGAAATCCAGGTAAGGCAATCAATTGATTCAAATTAAGCAAATTGATCATATAACGTAATGCACGATTTATAAAGGACGTTGAGTAACAACAAGAAACCAAAAAGATTTTAAAACAGCGACTTACATCAAGAAAAGGATTCGCCAGCAGCTGAACGGATTTATCGTCTTTAGATGACTCAGGAGTTGATTCTTCGACATCGCTGTAAATCAATGAATCATCACAGAAACCAGTTCATGAATCAATCATTAGATCAATCCACAACCTTGTATATCAATCAATCGATTAATCACTCAGTTAAACCAACAATCAAACAACCTATCAACCAGTCATTGAAACAACAAACTCAAACAATGAATAAATACATATAAACTCAATCAATCAACTATGCAATCAATCCATCCAATAATCAACATTACCATAAGATAAGACATCATTTGCCACTTGAAAATCAATTGACTACCGTATATACTAGCGTATAAGTCGATTCGCGCATAAGTCGAAGTGTAATTTTTTACCAAAATAGCGTCCAAAATCGACGACTCACATATAAGT
This sequence comes from Bimastos eiseni, assembly GCA_959347315.1. NCBI lineage: Eukaryota > Metazoa > Annelida > Clitellata > Crassiclitellata > Lumbricidae > Bimastos > Bimastos eiseni. The sequence goes on from OY365814.1 coordinate 6,986,694, forward strand.
CGAATCCATAAACTCAAAACGAGTGATGACGAAATTTAGTAGTGATTAGAAAATTTTCCCTAATATACAAAATCTAATAAATTTGTGTTTGAAAATTATACAAAATAATATAAACAACTAATATGTGAATACAAATGGATGACTTTCGTTCACTGCCTCCGGTTAGAGTAAGAAATATAGTAAGTGAGGGAGGCATCTTTCGCATGGCATTCGAATTTCCATGCAGTTCAGCATACTCAACAACTTTGGTTGAAATAGATGTTAAAATAACCAGACAACTAAGGGTTAAGTTTTGATTTCGCTTTCATAACGCGTGCGCATTTGGTCGTCCGAAAATCTTCAGTCTATTTCACGTCTAAGTCGAATACCGTTTTCATCGTCCTGAAATAGCATTAAATTTCTTGACTTATACGCGAGTATATACGGTAATTAACCACATCATACCCTGACTAACATTACATTGCAGAGGAAGAACCATGGCAGAAACCCTCTACTACATCTTACATTACATTACCACACATTAGATTACATTACTCTACAAAGTACATTACTGTACGTCACATTGCAGTAAATAGCTTTGCATTATATCAGTTTACATTATTTTATATTGCAATAAACTGCACCACACTGCCTCTGAGTAGATTTCTTGAAGAGGCGTTATATTAAGTTGCATTGATTGATTGATTACATTACATTTAATTACATATCTTTACACTACATTGCATTACATTAAAAATAGAATGCTAAGACATTCTAAATTACTAGTAGTCTGCATAAAATCAAATAAATGGCCGATCTTACACTTGGAACTCGATCGAGTCATTCTTGATCGAGTGATAGATGTTCTTGAGAAGATCCTTCGGGAAATCCGATCCTCCGTTCTGACCGGAAAGGTTCTCAATGAATTCGTTGGAGGTCATTCGCTTCCGACCGTTCTTTAAACAATAACAACGAGATAAGAACAAGATAAGTGTAGACCAATAACAAATTCAACACTTGTTATGTAGCACCATAAGAATTTCCATAATAAATAGATAAATAAACAAGAGATAATCATAAAAAGAAAGGCCATAAGACAACATATATTCAACTGATATGAGACCTCATTGTAGGATAAAGACAGGTTTCACAGTCGATTTTCTTAGTTCATCATTAAATAGAGTTAAATACAATTTTAAACACAATCACAAAACCTAATATATTTATAATTTAAAAAAGATATAGTAAAACTTCAATATTCATGTTGGTGGGAGGGGTCATCAGTCAATTCGTGCAGGGTGTCTGGTTGGATACACCGGATAGAACATGCGCTTCTTTGAGTTATGGCACCCATTCTCATACCAATAGTGCACTCAAAGAGATGAATATCAAGGAACCATGGTCTGCACACAATGACTTTAAAATGCATGGCTTCCCATTAAATGGGCAGATGGTAGTTGTCTAGCAGGATTGAGACCACATAGTTGCTACGCAAATGTGTGTACATTTCCATTATGAAACTTGAATACATGTCGAACAGTAAACAACGGCTCTTGAACTGCACTATAACGAGGCTTTGCTGCAATTAATAGTTAAAAGATTGACACGTGGCTAATGGCCAAATCGGCTGTACCTCTCTGTGAAGATCGGTGTTGAGTATCATGATGCCACAGACCAACACATGACAGGAATCTAGTTAGCAAAATACAAATCCAATGCTTATCCCTCGATCTGACAATTGACCAATCCATCGATAAACTGATCGATCAATTGTCTAGCAGAGAGTGTAGTGTCAGAGGTGGGGCATGATCACTAGATTAGATCAGAAGGTAAGGAAAAATTATGGTTTAAAATTAGGACAATAAGATTGGATTCGCTCAGATGGCAAGGAATGATTAGGGTAAGCGATGCCAAGATGATTACATTATATTAGGCTTGATCAGCTGGTCAAAAAAAGATTAGGGTAAGAAATAAGGGCAAGATGATTTATTGCATCAGTTCAGATGTTAAAGAGATAGATTAGGATCAAAGAGTAGGGCAATCAGAATGCATTAGATCAGAGGGCAATCAGAACGCATTAGATCAGAGGGCAATCAGAACGCATTAGATCAGAGGGCAATCAAAACGCATTAGATTAGAGGGCAATCAGAACGCATTAGATCAGAGGGCAATCAGAACGCATTAGATCAGAGGGCAATCAGAACGCATTAGATCAGAGGGCAATCAGAACGCATTAGATCAGAGCGTATGGAAAGGTTAGAGTAAAAATAGCAATAAGATGAATATAGATGAGATGAGAAATACATTAGAGGAGGAGGGCAAGATCATTGGATCCGATTAGAGTAACTGCAAATTACAATTGCGATAGTCAGGACTGTTTCACTGAGAGCGAACGACGAATTCAAAAGAATAAATTCATGAAGATGTAAATAAGGAAGGTAACACATTAGGCTAAAAATCAGAGCTGAATCGGATTTTATTATCCAGCCAAAAAGGAATAATTGGCCACAATATTACTACAAATATGAATAGCAGGTGATGACATAGAGGGCATACGAGAAACTGGACACAACAGTACAGGTATTATACAAACTATAATTTAATTCATACAGTAGTTTAACTTTGTACTGCCTTCAATTTGGAATTTCTTTCTTTGACATTACATAAGACAGCAATCATCCTCATGTGAAAGTTAAGCCAGTTTGGCTGCACAGAAAGAGTAAATGTTGCAACATTCTTTCACTTGGGCTTTTCCACAAGAGAGATGCATCCACACCGGGTTTCCCTTCATTTCTCTTCCTGCAGACTTCTGTTGGCTCCCCACATGCGCTCTGCCACAGCCCAATCCAGGAGCCTAGCCTATGTGGGTCCCACCAGCTGGAACAGCCTCCTCCTTGCTCTTTAGGAAGTGCTGGTCTCTCCTACCTCTGCCGCCTGTCGCAAGCGCCTCAAGACTTCCCTGTTCTCCGCCTAACTTTGTGTTGAGTCGTGAGCACCGCTGATTAAATGTGGCCTTATATAAGTTTTCAATTACAATTACAATCACATTTCGAGTCAATGAAACTATAATTCTTCTTCAGCAAATTTGTATTCAAATGATTCAAAGCTCTTTGAAACTGTTAGAATGGTTACCACATGAAATTATTACATCAAAGTGCAAAATATCGCCTTGATCATAAAATTATTCCCTTATTGTCAAATATTCCATTCTAGACTTTGATGACTGCAAATTTTAAAGACCACATAAAACCAGAAGGCAAAAGAAAGTTAAGATCACAATAGAAACCCCCCAGTGTAGTATTAATTGTATATAGCACACTTATACTTGCATGAATAAAAGAATGCAGCACTTTAACTAAACATATTCAGTTTAAACAAAATATTTGGCTGAATACTACTAAACTAATCAGATCATTGTTTGGGCAAAAAACAACTTAAATATGAATATTTGGTACAGCACTAGTAAAAATCAAACACAATTTGACATTGGGTCAAAGGTTACCTTGGGAGCTGAATGAGTGCGGATTGCATTCAATGAAACGGTGAGAGAACTGAGCAAGAACACGTTCTCGCTCTTGCGTCTCACCGGAGAGAACAAGGTGTGAGAGAAAGTCCCGCAGAGCAACATCCAATGTCATTGACGTGAAATCAAAGTTTTTCAGGTACGACACACGAACAAGTTGCGAAAATTCTGTCCTGCATTCAAGAAAAACCAGACAGAAAACAAAATATTTAATCAATTATAATGTTAATGTTCACAAAATACTTTACAAGTCATTATAGTTAATGTCTGTTTTAGCCATTCAATTATCAACTCTCACTTATTCGATACTTTATTTAAGAGATATTATGAGATCAAATATGAATTTATCAGATGGCAGAAGTCATTAGGGACCAAAGCACAACACAATCATATTAGATAAGATTAGACATGGTAACAGTGGAATGGCCATCAAAGGTTTATTTATTCTGATTACTCGTTATACTGTTATCATGATTGTTGTCATCAGTATTATCTCTAGTAAAGGAATTTAATAATCACATTATTATAAAGGCTTAATACATAATGATATATAAATAATTAATGAAAAACACAAAAGGTGGTAACCTTTTTCCCAAGTGTTTGACAACGTCTGACTTTCGGAATCCGTCCTGATCAAAGAGTCGCTTGGCAAGTCGTTCAGCTGTCACCAAGTCCTGTGACGTTGAACCCGCTCGAGTTTGACTCTCGCTTCCTGTGTTCTCTTGAACCCAATCGACTGGAACCAGTCTCGGTCCTGTGTATGCTGGTGCTCTGTTCGGATCTTCTCCACTTCGCACCATTGCAGGAGAACCAGCCATACCATTTTTTGGCCTGTTTGGGGTAAAAACAGACGATGAAATTTCCTCAGAATTAAGAGGTGTGATAAGAGGAGGGCTTCCCGATCCACCCTCGGTAACCACCACCCTTTCTGACTCAACAGCGGGGCTGGAAAGGGTTAGAGGCGTTGGCTTTTTGACTCGATATGGCATGGATCCAGTACGTGAGTCGCTGGGAAGACGTTGGTAGGGCTTGTTAATGTACCTCGATTCACCCAAATCAAATGACTTGTTAGGTGGCGTATCTCTCATGAAAACAGTCAGTTGGAGATCTCTTAAGGCCGGCTCCAAAATGTCGCACGAACGTTTTCTCTCCGTGAGTCCAGGTCTTGAGTTGAACGGAAGAGGCTCCTCTGACTCTGAGTATTCCTTGAGCCTTTGTGAGTCATACAGATGCTCTTCATGAGCGTGTCTGGCAGATGCAGCAGGAAGTGGGCTTGGTAGGAATGCAATTTTCTCTGGTCTGCTTGTGGCTGTTCCGAACGTATCTTGAACAAAAGGTCTTGTGTTGTCACGGTTGAGGCTTGGCTGGTTGCTGTATATTCCTGAATCACTGGAGTTTATCGGGATCGAATCGTAAGCATACATCGGCCGAATGGAACCCGGCTTACCAAGGCTTTGAGTCTCCTCTGCCTCGCTTGCTTTCCACGACATGCCGACCTTAGTCGTCGCATTGAATTCTCCGAGGTCATTCTGGCTGCTGCAGTTTCGTATTTGACTCACTGATTGGTCAGTAGTAGTATGTAGATTTGTTCTGTGGTCATCAAATCTGGAATTCCATTTGCTTCCACTGCTGTATGAAGAAAGTTCGCTGGAGCTTCCAGACAAAGACGACTGGTACATCTTGTCAAATAAGTTAGAGACGGAAGATTTTGGAGAGCTGGGGTTCCGACCGTAACCAACCATGTGCGATGGTGGTGAGATAAACCCAGGGCTTGCCTGCATTTCTGAGTAAATCTTTTTACCGCCATAACCCTCAAAGGTATCGTTACTCTGAAAATTTGAACCCTTATAAGGTCTTTGAAAAACTGGATGGGGAACAGCCGTTGCTTCCATCGGAGAACTGCCTTGAAGGTTGACCGCTCTTAAAGGACTCTGAACAGTCAGACGTGGAGAGGAGACATTTGCAGGAGAAGCACTAAATTTACGATCTACATCGTGTGAGTAACTGGGTTGAGGCAGCACAAATTGTGCAGCTGGGTAGAAGGTTCGGTTGGAACCTGACGGTTGACTTTGAGCAGACGGCCTCATGGCGAGCTTGTGAAGAGGATTCTATGGAATTTCTTGGCAAAATAGACGTGAAGCCTTTCCTCATTTCAGTAATGATTGTTCGAAGAGAACTTGTAAAGCTGCATTAAACGTGCATCTAAATGTAAATTGAGTAGCTGAAAAGACCTAGTTTAGACCAGAAACCAGAACAAAGAAAGGATTAAATGTCAGTATAAGTCAAGCTTGATTAAATCACCAAAATAATCCACATAATCATCCTCATTATCATCATCATTAACACAACCAACATCATCATCAATTCGATAACATTTTCAATTTCTAAAATCCCATTATATGTTTGAGACATTTCAGACGACCCTTTAGAAGAGACCATATGAATTACCACAAATGAGATGATCAAATTCCTCCTTCTCTATCTTCTGTCCGTCTTTCACTTTCCTACCTGGCTTCTTTCATTTCAATCGGCTGCTTCCTCACTGTTTTCCAGTTTCTCCTTTCATTTACTTCTTTTCACTTCCCTCCTCCTTCTTCTCCCATCTTCCACCTCCTCATCCTTGCCTCTACCTCCACCCCTTCTTACACTCTTCCTTCTCTCTGCTTCCTCCTCTACCACCATCTGTCACTCACATCTGAAATATATGTTCCACCAACAACAGTCTCTGAATTAACAGCAACTGACAAAAGAAACTGGAAACATACCAATTTGCAAAACGCATCCTCTTATAAATGTCATTGCCACTACTAATGATGAAAAAACTCACAAGGAAGTAAATTTACACTAGAAATTAGCTCATCATAATGACTCTGTTGTAAATTAGCTCTCATTACTTCAAATGCAAGTATATAATTATAGATAGCTCATAAGGTCTACACAGCAATACCAATATAGCTTTTATTTCTAAATACCATGCGAGACATCATCCAGAAATAAAGCATTCTCGCTTCTGTGTGAACTACATAAATGTAATGTCTCCAAGGTTATCCAATTCCATGAATATATGAACTGCACTTTCAAACAGGCACTGAATGCATTAAACCGAATAAAATCATTAGCTAACTTATAGTTTAATCTAAGAAGTGATGCTCTTATAAATGCCCGAGTGTATCGTTATTTAATATTATTAATTAGTTCAGTGAAGCGCAACCTGCAGCCATGTGCGGCAGTGAGAAGGGGACATATGATTTAATTGTAATGTCTTGGCAGCATTGTGTATTTTAATTCATAAACATTTTATTCCATTATTTCAACACTCAGGTATTGTGAATAAATTAGTAATGTTTGTCTCTCTATTAGTGCTTGTATAGTATTTATTTAACAACAAATATTATACTAACACACACACAAACAATCACACATAACTCACATATTGAAGTTTGCATATGCATGCACCCATTGAGAATACCCCATCTGAGTATATTCTGCCAAACTCCAATTCCCTTTTGAATCAAGAGCCTGTGTGTGATTGTCTTCTCTATGTTAAAGCAGCTTCAAAAACAGGTAAAGAACACAAATGATGAATACGTCCAAAGATCTTCGAGTATCCAGACTTGTGCTTTTTATCATTTTTATTACCGTAGGCTTACTGGAATAAACACAAGCATTTTTTTAAATGGCAACGCATTACTTCTAGGGGTCTACATCTCTCTTACTTTCTTGCAATGATTTCGTCCCGACAATTGCCTTCCGCGACTACATATCCCTGGAGGGAACTCTGTGATGTGACGTAGGCCTACTGTGTCGTTTAATAATACCAAAAATAAAGATAATTATTAATGTGCTTACTAATGATACTAACGATTATTATAATTCTGTCATTTCATATTCATTTGCGTCTATTTAAAAAGCCGCTAAGTTGAGTGCGATAATTGAGTTTACGGTATACCTGCCCAATATGAGGGTCAGGTTTTGACATCGTCAGGGTCGGTTAGGGTCAGTTTAGGTATCATGAGGGCCGTTTAGGGTCAGGTTAGGCATCGTGAGGGTTGGTTAGGGTCAGGATCAGGGTTAGTGTAGTCTATAGAAATTATACTTTATAGATATAGGATTACAGTTAGTGCAGTTTAGCGTGACTGAGTATAGACCTACCTGGCCTGGATATCTATCCGGAATGTGGTGCTGGACAATTTTTATGCTATCCGCTTTACAATTTCTGTTATCTACAAAATATTCATGTCTCGGAAGTTGGGAAACAGTTGGGTTGAAGTCTATCCAAGAAATAGAAAGCTTTAAAAAGAACGCTCATATCCATACTCCGTGGCTCATTTCTTACGTCCAATCACAGCCGACTTTTTATTGACTGTGACGCCAACAAGGAAATCATAAATATTGCCTGCAAGTATAGACCCCTAGAAGCAATACGTTACCTTTTAAACAACCTGATGGCAAACATTCTGGCTGCTCTGATGAGAATATAAGCCCATAACTCTGTCGACATCAAAAAATAAGTTGTGCACCTGTGATTTAATTACTTCTATTTCGCATGTGTTTAATGCACATGGCGTCGACCATGGCACACCAAAACCAAGCCGCAATAAGGTCAAAATCAGGAGGATCAGTCCACCATTAGATATTTTATTTATTTATTTTATTTTAAATGAACTTGATATAGCGCCTCTTCAAGAACTCTACTCAGAGGCGCTCTCTGTGCTAGACATGATATTAATTGTCATTTCAATGTCTGTTACAATAATAATTAGCAAAACAACGCAAAGTAAGCTATACGAGTCACCAATGGCTTGCCCACGCACAAGCGTGGAACCAAACCAACGGATTCCCGTCAACAGCTGAAAGATGGCATGTATGTTCATAGTCTCTAGGCCAAGCTGCGCCGAGAAGGTAAAGCGAACTACGACTGTCAAAAACAATTCGTAAATTACGGGGTCATGGATAACTTATTTGAAATAAGATTAGTTCTGGGTGCGTAGTAAATCGCCGAAACCCGAATCCCCAAACTGATTTCCGCCGTATCCCCGAAAATGAAGCTGGATTGATGAAAAGGTTTCTGTTTAAATGAAAGCTGGATCGATGCAAAAAATCACTCATAAGCTGGATTGATGAATGAATTACGCTGCTTTGAGACAGTTAAGCGTTTTTCATTAGTACAGTGTTGTTTTCGGGGAATCGGGCCTTTTGGCCTTTTCAGCGTTTTCGGGTTTCGACGATTCGGGTTGTTCCCGATTAGACTTGTGTAAAGAACAAAGTGACTTGAGTAGAACTAATAAATAACGAAGAACATCACAATTTAAGACCAGCAATTGAAAAGCTTGTTGACTGTAAGTGCATCGCTATGCAGATATGTCTCCACAGTAGGTAAATATGTAAAATCTAAATATAATTAAAACATAAGCACCGGTACTGTGGGCTTTAGTTGGACCGGTTCCTCACTGCGTAATTCTTAGACGCTTTGCTAGTCTGTGACTCAGATTCGCTCAACAAAACTCATACTTCAATTTTAAGTTTTAAAATTGAAAAGTAAATTAATTTGAACTTAAAATAAAGCTGAAACTGACACGAAATTATAACAGTTTTTACCTACCAAAACACACAGTATACGATTACATATTTTCATAGAGTCTCTACTTCGTTTAGTGTATGGCCTCAAGATGATTGACGTCCTCGTGCGACAGCCTACAGACGCGATGCCGTAATTGGATCGTAATGGCAAACTTCAGCATTTAATTTATACAGCACCTACTGTGCAAAATAAGTCAACCAGCTAATTCGCAGGGTCCTTGAAACGAGACCCGGTTGGTATGTTAAGGAACCTAGGGCTACCGTTTTATGGGTGGCAGAGGAGTACATATATGTCCCCGGGTGGCGGGCGCCAGTTTGTAGGGAGCAACAAAATGAGGAATAAAACTATTATTTTTTCATTTTAATGCAAACTAATTTATTCCAACTAAGTTAGTAAGATTTCTTTTTGGCGCCACCAAAAATATTCTCATTACAAACAGGTTGTCAGACATGATTTTGGTGCCCTTCTTGGGACCCACTGATTAGTGGTAACTAAAGGCCCGTGATAGGCGACATGTAGTTCTATAATACTCACAACCAGGGGTGTAACAAGCGGGTGGCAGAGGGGCACCGGTTCCACAGTTTCAAAACTGGGGGGCTTTGCCCCCAGTTTTGAAAGCCCCCCAGTGCTCAGTGCCCCCATGTGTCCCCAAATCGGTTCTTTTTATGTTTCTCCAATGGCTTTTAAACATGACTTTTGTTAAAATAATTTGTGCCCCCCATTTTCAAATTTCTGGGGGGCAGAATTAAAAAAGTGGGGGCAAAAAAAGATTACCGCTTCGCAAAATATTTTTTTCATTATGTCACCCCCCCCCGCCCCCCACTTTTCAAAACTTGTTACACCTTTGCTCACGACAAAATGACATCAATAATGTTAGACTTAGTCAGAAGTAGTTTTCTTATAAAAAAAAATCATTAAGATCAGTTATAACTTATAGCTCAAGCTTGATAGGGCAGGGCGACACAAAAGTTCGATCACCGTTTTGAATATGCGTTTTGTACTGTGGCGTTTTTGCCATGCCGCCATGACCTCTTTGATCTGCCTGCTATGTCTGTTTCCCGCTAAGGGTCATGGGGTCTGTCTGCCGCTATGGGTCCGTTTGATATGCTAGCCGCTATCTGCTCTTTGATGTGCCTGCGATTGGCTGCTTGCCGCGATGGGTCTTTTGATCTGCTCGTATTGGGGGGACTCAATGGGCTGTGGTTCGGGGGGCTCTGTAGGGTCCGGGGGGACTCTATGGGAAGGTCCTTGGTTATATATAAGAGCGCATTTCTGTATATTTAGTCAGTCTGAGTTTGGAGTTCAGTCGGAGCAGTTTGTCAGTTCAGTCTAGTTTGAGTTGTCTAGAGTAGTAGTGCCGTCTGCTCGAGTTATACTGTAGCATAGTCGATCATGTACGAACTTTCTGTGTATTCTGTTCGCTGCTGTTGAGAAGAAACGTTGTTAAACTCTTCGAACTGTGTTCTTCTTCTGAAGAAATGTACTTCCTCGCCGTCTGATCCTGCCATCGACCGTCAAAGGGCTGTCGCTGTTGAAACTGTTGCGAAGAGCCATGCCAAAAAACCGGAGTTTACTACGTTGACATTTAGCAAGAGGGAAAGCTTCGAATTCGGCCTCCTGGGTGCTGGGTGGTACCAGGGAATAGAAGGAGGTGTTGGAGTCGTCCCCGGGGCGTGTTGCTGTATCCTGCTGCTGCTTGGCAAGCGCCCAAAGTCGAACGAAAAGGAGGCTCGCCAAAGTACGTATGTATGAATGAATGTATGTATGTATGCTTGTATGTATGCATGTATGTATGCATGTATATATGTATATATGTATGTATGTATGTATGAACAATCAATAAGGCGATTGTAATCGGGTTTGCCGTATAAAGGTCAATTGTTGAGGACGACAATAATAGGGTTTGCCGCTATAGAGAGGAAAGACCTGAAGCACACAGCGATGTCCTAACCTAGGACGATTCTCATTTATCCCCAGATCACCATGTATTGCCTTCTGCACTAAACTTCTCCAAGCCTCTGTAAATTCGCAAAATATCGTAATCGTATAATCTTCAAATTTCTAAAGCGCCACTTCTAGGCCTATATAAATATCGCAATAACCTCAGCGTGACACCGTTTGTGCAAAGGTAGTGATCCTCGGATATAATTGCATCCGGTGTCATATGGAAATCTTGATTATTTTGCGTTAAGTCGATGGACTATGCTATAAGCCACGAGTGCGCGCAAGCGAAACCTTGGCAAGATGTCTTATAACGTCTGACCGACTCGAATGACGAAATTGACAGCGCCAGAGCAATGACAACGCACAGGTAACTGTAACTGACAAGAAATGCACAGACAGACCACAGACACAGACATATTGTATATATATATATATATATATATATATATATATATATATGTCGTTTCATCTCCGGACGATTCATCAGAGGTCGTCCACATATTACGTACACAGCGAGTGGGGAGGAGTTTTGAATTTCGACCATTTTTGCACATGGGTGCGTATGGTGTCCCGAAAATATGTACGTATGTAAATATGTGGCGTTCTGCCGCCCGAGCGCCTGTCTAGCGCTAACGGACGGTGTCGACCCCAGCTCGCTGACACGCCTGGAGTCGCCCGAGTCACTTTCTTACCAAATCTCAATGCCAAACGGTTACTCTCTATATCTACCAGGATGATCACTATCACCAGGCAAGATGAAGGACGGGTCTCTTCTCCAAGAAAGGTAACACGGCTCGAATTATTAACGAGGTCTGACTCTGCCTATTCCGCGGTCGCCGGATGGGCAACGTTCTGAGGATGGCCGTACTCAAAACAGGGTTCATAATCATACCGGCAGAAGTCTTCCTCGCCTTGCATACCTTCCAAGCCACTAGCCTCTTCTTCCTCTCTACCTGATGTCGTACAATTCAGCATCTTGTGACTCTGAAACTATCGCCAATTAGGGACACCAAACGTTCTCTTAAGTTACGAGGTTCAGACATATTTGAAACAAGTCCATAAGCCATTTCGGCCTATACAATTATCGGTAGCTAAATTCAACGTCTTGTACTCCTAGACGTTACTGTTCTCAACTCTCTAAACTCTGTAGTCCTAGACACTACAAGTCGCACAGCTCTTAGTCATGTCATCTCCGACACGTATCTATTACGCCTTCTGCTCAACTCGTATCTCTGGATCTATTTCCGAGTATGGCATAACCGGCCGCACACGTATATTTTATCATGCACCAAAAATTGACGGAGTAAGTTTTCGTCCTCTGTATTAGCAGTTACCCACTAACACTGATATATTCTGCATCGATAAAAATGACAATGGAATGGTGTTCACGGACTCTGATAGTGAAGGTCTTCTGTCTATAACCTTCGCTATCTGCACACAGATCTTCGATCCGACCTACGCACGAGGGGACCCAACCTCGCACTTCAATCAGTTCTCCGAACTGTGTGTGACGACAAGCAACCATGTATTCACCTGGGTACCCGATTACCCAGACTTTCGCGTGCCTCTTGGTCCATTTCCGACTGCCCAGACTTTCACGTCTGCGTTCATCTGTTTCATACTTGGGTATCGGACGACAAGGGACAGCCCAGACTTTCACGTCCCTCTTGGTCAATTTCCGTGTGTGGCATACCGGCCTCACACTCATAAGTTATCATGCACACGATTGACCCTCCTCTGCGTTGGCAATTGTCAGCCAACACCGTAATATATTCTGATTCTCGGGAAACCGGGAGGAGTAACTATGACCAACGTAGGTAACAAACAAGAGTACCAATCGAACGACCATACAGCCATCAAGAAGAGTTACTTGACTTGTAACCTGAAGGTATCAATCGGCATATATATCAATCTTGTTTGTCACATGCTCTTCTAACGTGTTCACCCTCCACGCGTAATTCCAGAGGGTTCTTCGGGAATTTCGCCGATCTTTCTATCGAACGTATCCACTGGGGAACTTTCCCCGTATGTGCCAACGCTTCACCGGCAGCTCTCTCGGTTTGTACGGCTGCTACTCCGGGAATCTACCCGGCTTGTATCTCTTGCGGCCACCCAAATTTTCATGTCTCCGACAACCTGCGGAAACTGGCAGGAGTAGCTATGACCGAATCAGGTAGCCAACAAGTATCTTTCTCGGCCTACTTGCATCTGTCATATACTTTAGTATACGATCACCCAGACTTTCACATGTCTGTAACTCTTATCGACTGCGTTTATTCCTCCCATCGTAGGAACATATTTGTATTCGTCACCTAGAGCTCTGACCAACGTTAATGCACCAACTCTCGCAAACTTTGTTTCTGAGTCCTCAGACTCGATTCTCTCACAGGCACCTGAGGTAAGTGTCACCACGTTACCTCTATGTTTCACACAGACCTGTATTATTATAATCACTTTCTCTGAAGCAATTGTACTCTGTATCTTATACACTGGAACGAACCACTGGCAGATCTTTCGAGAAGTCCTCGAAAAAAGATTATGTAGTTAGATCTACAAGAAGAAATTAGTAGACGCCTCGCGGGGAAACCGCGAGCCAAGATATTGCAACTAGACAGACAAGTGAATAGATTTCTGGAAAACGAGAGGAGCAAGTGTGACCAACATAGTAGCCAACCAGAAGATTTACCGAAAGATCGTAAGACAATAAAGAAGACATACTGCGGGGACACCGCTAGTACAGATATTACGTTGAGTAACTCAAGTAAAGATACGCGGGGAAACCGCGACCTAAGACATTGCGATCAGACACGCAAATCAACAGATTGCTGGTAAACGGAAGGAGTAAGTATGACCACGTTAGGTAGCCAAGTGTAGATATTTACGGAAAACTGAAAGGGAACTTTCCCTGTATCGAACGCACCAATGGGGTCACCCTCCCCGTATTTATCGAATGTATTCATGTTTTCCAGTATTTGTCAACGGCTTCTCCGGTAGCTCTCAGTCTGTTTCAAACGGCTTCACGGGGCCACCCTCCCCGTCTTTTAACCAACGTGTACACTGGGGAATTCTTCCCGTAAATTGTCTCAACGGTCGCCATAATCTGTCTCGATGTAACGTTCGGTTGCTCGGGGCTTTACCCGATCTCTATTTCTCACGGCCACCGACGGGGTCACGTATCCGACAACCTGCTGAAAATCGTGAAGAGTAACTATGACCGATCTAGGTAGCCAACAAGAATATTTCTCGGCCCCAGAACTCCCACGGTCTGCACGGTCGGGCATTTTTCCCAGTCTATCTCTCTGTCGGCCGCCGAGGCCTCTCGATATATGCTGTCGGTCCCTTCTGGGACTGACCCAGTCTGTATCACTCACGGCCACCAACGGGGTCACCATCTTCCCCGTATTCCCGTACAGAACTGTCATTCATTCATTTATTTATGTCAATCGGGTCTCTACGCACTCTCGAACGGTACCCAGACCTGTGAGCATTTCTCACGATCGGTCTTTCTGTCAGCCTGTTGACTCCTACGATCAGGGCACGGTCCGTCTTGCGATCGACGGCAGAGGAGCCCACCCCACCAGATCAGCGAAAAGCAGCACCTGCCTGACCGCGTGAGCGGCTGTCACTAGAGGTAGCATTTTTATCGCAACACGATCTCTGGAGCGGTACGAGAACCACTCTAAGTATGAAGCAGTACGAACCACTGCTCCACATATATAGCGATGCACCGCATGTCAGGCTATACTCAAGCCAATTCATGCGTCTGCAAGCTATGCAATGAACTAAAAACCGCCGATCGGTCTTCCCTCCTATAAACAACTCTGTAAAAAAGATACGTAAAATGACGCTATGGCAAGCCGATTATTTAAATAAATCATTCGTTCAAGCCTTGTGGCCTGTCCGCCACAAATATAATTGGCTAATTATGATGTCCACTATGCGGAATATGAAATATCAGAACTGTAAACCCAATCACAGACTATATTCCTGCTTAATCAATTTTATGTAGCATTAAAACTTTAAAATGTAAGTTTTGTTAGTGTTTCATTTCTTCATAGCAATTAACAAATTTAAGCTGTTAAATATGACGCTTAAAAAAATAATAGCCCTTGGTAAAATCATTGTCTTAGATGTCTCTAGCCATTTGACCTTTGCAATGGGGGGTTAGGGGTAGAGCTCAAATGTACGTACGCATGGGGTAGGAGTCCACGAAATGTACTCGGTGCAACAAAGGAGGGGGTCCGAAAATCCGATTTTTTGCGTACGGAATTTGTGGATGGGCCCTCACCAGTAATTAATACTTTATTACTTCACTACTTCGTACCAATTCTCTTTTCCTGCGTGAAAGCGTGATTGATGAAAAAAATCATCCCTCAATAGAAGCTGGATTGATGAGAAAAATATTTTAAAATGAAAGCGGGATAGATGAAATGAATTATTCTTAAATAGGAGCTGGATCGATGAGAAAAATCATTTTAGATAGACGCAGGATTGATGAAATAGAAGCTAGATTGATCATGAAAAATTATGCTTCAGTGGAAGCGGGATTGAGGAAAAATTAAACTGCCACGAAATAGTGGAGCAATAAAATATTAATGATTGGTGATGAATCAGCCGGGGATGAAACGTCTTATAATGAAACGTCCTAGAATCGACGTATATTGCTCATATATTGTTGGAGTCTATCAGGTATACGCTCATCAAAAGCATTATTCAAAATGTCAATATCGATTCTTCACCTGAAAGGCTAAGTGAATCCCAAGAAGCGCGTTATGCCAAGGATGGTCTCCCAGTCCCATCCAGGTCCACTAGCCCGCCGGTTCTATTTGCTTAACTTCACTTTCATTGTGTGTGACGTCGTCGTATAAGCAGAAATCAAAGAGAGAGAACTGAATTTTAGTTTTCGTATTTTCTCATAATCTGCATTCCGCAATAAATATGTTTATATCGAATCCATTTTCATTCACTGACAGGACGACACAATAAAGACAGAACATGCATGCGTTCACCCACTGAATGACCCGGGAAATACTTCAATACAACTCACATATCAGACAATGGGAGGTATATACAACAAGTCCTCATCATCGTTCAGCATCCGATTCACTCTGTCGACCAAGGCATCAGTAACAGCTGTAAACAATTCCAAAGATCTTTCCACTCGAGTGGGAAGATGACTCTACACCCAGCGCTGCGAGCAGAAGGTCTTGGCAACAGTCGCCCTAGGCAGCCAACCGTCTCTTCTTTCCGCACAGGGACCGTTGTCATAGTAACGTGCGTGATTGGTGTGTCTTATGCGGCTACCCCTGACGGCAGTCGAGACAGATCGACACAGGCAACCAGAAATACATATACATACATACAAGCAGTCGTATGCACTGCCACTATGCAGCACGCAACCAAATTCATAGTGTTCTGCATGAATCCATGCATACAAACACGTAGGCTACCTAACTACATAGACTACATGCATGCATACAGTGGCTGATCGATTAGAGCGCTCAGTGTGCGCTGGGCGAGCGGGTTCCACCCTCGTCCGAGACGTCAGTCACTGTGTAGGAACCTTGAGCAAGTCCTTTACGCACAATTGCTCGGCAGTACAACTGCAATTGCGCCGTCGAGGTGTGTGTATGCACTTCTGAGCAAAAAGATGTTGGAAGAAGGACAATATCAAATATTGGTAATAATAAAAATATACATACGTACATACAAAGCGGGTTTTAAAGTGTTATCATTATTATGCAGGCGCACATGTCTACATGAATTCATGGTGTATGCATGCATAAATGCATGCATACACCATGCATACACCATGCATACGCCATGCATATAGCATTTATTTTACATTTGGCGTACATAGAGTTACTTTTACAGCTTAAATCAAATTGCTTTTATCATGTATTTTTTAGCAATATACACCGTGGTTCAATAAAAAGTAAGCCAAGCTTTGACTACCACACATACATACAAACTTTCATATATCCATACATACATACATACATACATATATACATGCATACATACATACATACATACATACATACATACATACTTACATACATACATACATACATACATACATACTTACACACATACATACATACATACATGCATACATACATACATACTTACACACACACATACATACATACATACTTACATACATACATACATACATACATACATACATACATACATACATACATACATACATACATACTTACATACATACATACATACATACTTACATACATACATACATACATACATACATACATACATACATACATACGTAAATACACACATACATAAATACGTACATACATAGATAAATACGTACATACATACATGCATACATACATACATACATACAAACATACATACATACATACATACTTTCATAAATCCATACATACATGCATGCATTGGTGTGGCACAGTGGCTGATCGATTAGAGCGGTCAGCCCGTAACGTTCAGTGTGTGACGGGTTCTACCCTCGTCCGAGGAGTCACTGTGTTGGAACCTTGAGCAAGTCTTTCGCGCACCATTGCTCTGCAGTATAACTGCAATTCCGCCGTCGAAGCGTGTGTATGCACTTCTGAGCAAAAGATGCTGGAAGAAGGGCGATAGCAAATTTAAATTTTCTGAATTAACTACTATACTCACACACATACACACACTTACATGCTCACATTTAAATGGAGTTTCATTGCATAATTTTTACGTCAACTCATTTGAGGCCCTGGACGTAACTAGGACTGGGAGATCAGCCAATGAAAACCCCTTCCTCTACCATTTCAACTAATTGGAATTTGGAACCTGTTCAATTTCATCCAATGGGAGCCTCTTCCATTTCAGCCACTGGGAACCTCTTCCACGTCAGCCAATTGGAACCTCTTCAATTTCATCCAATGGGAACCTCTTCCATTTCAGCCAATGGGAACCTTTTCTATTTCAGCCAATGGGAACTTCTTCCATTTCAGCCAATGGAATCCTCTTCCATTATAGTCAATTATTTTGGTAACCTCTTCCATTTCCGGCTGCGAAACAATATTAGATACGTGATATGGTTATGAAAATTATTTGATGTGTCTTCCTGTTATTCCGTCTGTGATGTAAGCTTATCTTATGGACGAATCGGATTATATGGAACGCCGTTCAAACTGTAATTGGTATAAAGTTCGATTGCTTCTCGCTTCTGTATAGCTACAAACAACTTTCGAAGTCATCGTAATCGTAATCTCCAAACTTCTAAAGCGCCACTTGAAACTCAAGAGCAGGGCACCAGCTTATTCACGAGCGCTGCATAAAATCAGAGGGGTTGTCTAAAGGATAATCCGTGGGAGATCAGAGTTGGGTTTCCAGGTCAGCGGAGGCAGAGTAGCTGTTAAGGAAGGTGTCGTTTTTGGTCGAGGGTGGACAGATGGAATATAAAGTAAGACAGAGGCGTCAATCCTCTCTGAGTGATGGAGGCAAAGCCCCAGGTATAAAGTGTCAGGAAGGCAAGAGATTCCCCCTTTGAGACTCAAAAAATATCCCCCTTATCTGAAATTGGAGGCATTTGCCTCTGGACCCCATATCTGATCGCCTTTGAAGTAAGGAGTCTGAGTAAGGGGTCTTGAAAATGTGAGGCTTACGTTAGAATGGAAAGCCCGGGGTGGTGGATAGGCGAGCTTAGGACAGATGATGTTGAATGACGGGCAGTGATGATGGAGGAACCGAAAAAGTATGGTTCATCAGCGCAAGAAAAGGGATCTTTCCCTAACAGTCGCCTGCTACGCTCATCGAATTGACAGAGGCTTCACGCTCCCTTGCCCCGTGAGGGTCTTCACCATAGGGAACCGCGATAAGGGCACCACTGTTAACCGCAGGATAGCATTGTTCACTCGAAGACTTATGACACGTGACCTCGGGATTGATGGCGTCGATCGCTTCTTCCTTCCCCAAAGCAGACTGATTGATACCACCAATTTCGTGCTTACTTACCACTTGCGTCACCAGTTCATCAACCTTATCTCGTGATAAAGGAGTTTGAATTGTATGGAAAGATTTCCTCACTTTACTTTTTCGCTTCCTTAACAACATTTTCAACAGCGTCGGTTCTCATCTTTGACTATTATTTCTTTAATTAAAACTGCATTCTATTTGCATAAAATAATTCTTAACACAAAATAAAAAAATTAACTATCTGTTTCTATCGTTTAACATTCACTAAATTGCCTAGTTTCAATTCCTGCAAACGGTCCTCATGAAATAATCAACAATAATAGCTCCCTAAGACAGGCTAATTAGTATCTATTTCCTATAATTCCCCTATACAGGAACTACAGAAATCCTAACACTATCTCTTATAAAACCTGCAACGATACGAAATACCATTTTCGTTACATTATTATTAGTAGCAGTTGTGTGATCATTATTGATATCAGGATAATTATCGTTTTCATTGTCATTTTTAGTGTTTTCAAAGAGTTTTATGGTTTTGTTGCGTCACTGACTTTACAACTCTGACTTTACAACTGACTGTACAACTCTGGTGACGAACGGTCTGTGGATTCTACGAAGCGCTGTTCGTTTGAAAACGCCATCAATCCATCGGCTGTCCATAGCTTCATATAAGAATCCTGACGCAGACTGGATTGCAACGGAAGAGATCAGGCGATGAGCGAACACTGGTAATCACATATTTTCTTCGTCCCATAGATTTCTAATACGCTGGTCGACAACTGAGGTTCAAAACCTGTTCGTAGATAACGCGTCCAATTCGGACACACTGTTCACAAACAGTCGGTGGCGCTATAGAGGTTCCCTCTTAACAGATAAAGATAGGATGTCGGAAGAGGTGAACAGACAACGAGTTTGGGAAGATGAGGATGATTCAAATGGTGCTATGGACAACGTGAGAAACCGTCCGTACAGCGGAGTTCTGAGGCAGGTGGCACCGTTAGAAGTCGGGTTAAAGATTACCTTCACGGTTATCCTCATTAGCGTTGCCATCCTTGGAAACGTGTCCGTCATAGTAACGGTTGCTAGGAACAGGCGCATGCGCACTGCTACCAACTATTTCATCGTCAATCTGGCCGTGTCTGATCTCATGGTCAGTCTGTCGTGCACCTGGGTCAGCCTAGTTGATGACCTCGCCGAGGGATGAGTCCTAGGAGACTTCTTCTGCGTCTTCAACAGCTTCGCCCAAGGTTAGTGGTTTGTCTCGCCTTGTCTCAATCTGGCTGGCCTTGTTTCAATCTGTCTCGCTTTGTCTCAGTCTGCCTCACTCGTCTCAGTCCGACTCGCTTGCTTTGTACAGCTTAGTCGTATTAACCTTAAGTTAGTCTCATCTCTTTCTATCGTCATTTTAAATTTCGAGTAAATATGTTCGAAGGACGATGATGAGCTGTTACAATAAAATTGGCATAGCGTGACTAAACGGGAGTTGACTGGACTGGACTAAACTACATGCATATTAACCAGACAATACCAGAATAAATAATACTGGACGAGACTCAGTGCTTAAAGTGTAAAAAGAAGTGGCTGGACGCTAGTGTCAAAAATTAAGAAGTAAATTGATTTAGCATTCGTTCGCGTTTTGTCCATTAGCCATTATTGTGTGGTCAACTATTTGTTGATGAATATTTGTTGTAATTCTAAGCGTGCATAGAATTAGTTTCCTTTGTGAAATTGTCGACAGCGAAGCAGTGTCGCCGGCTACGCTTTGAAAGTTGGGGTATTTTTTCCTTTTCTTTTCCGAGTGCTCCCATATTTACAGAGAGCTGTACCTCCTTGCAGAGGAACGTGCTCTAGTAAATATTGAGCTAGAATTGAATTTAGTCTACATAGACTATAAAAGTTTGTCAAACAACTTACACCTACAGATAGACTGACAATTGCACAGAGAGTTGCTAAGTAACATCTGCCAAACAGTGTCTTAAGTTGATGTGTCAGTCTTTTCTGACACATAGAGGATCGTAAGCCGTCTTGCCAATTTGTCTCATCTTGGGTCCAGTCTACAGATCTGCCATTCAATGTATCGGCTACAGATTCTTTTAATCATAGGCATGAAGAATGTGGCGATATCTTGTTCGCCACACCACTTTCCGAACATTGTGGCTAACGTTCTCTATCTCTAAGAGTTGATGTAGGCTACTAGTGATCGGTAAAGCCGTAAGACCATCTTGTTCTTCTTTAGTTTTTTGCCCTCTTTAGGGAGGCTCGTCAGGTTCAGGTCTGTCCACTGTCGACACTTCTCTCTGTTCTGGACCTCCCCTTTCATCTTCTCGTGTCACATTTTCCGTCATCCAGTCCAGGATCATTGTTCTCGGTCTTCCTCTGGTCTGTTTCCTGCCATTCTTCCTTTTTGATCGGTAATTAAGGTTTTTCCCAAGTCTGATCTGGTTGGGCAACTGATCTTCTCAATTTTTTTGTCGATGATCACGGACTAGCAGTAACCACTTGAAATAGAAGAAATTCAGTTCAATTTTATACTCGCTATGGTATGAAGTGCAACTTAATTAGTTTACTAACTTACTAGGTCTGATCAGCTCGTCAAAAAATTCATCAGACCAGTTAAACAACCTTTTACTTTTTACATCTGAAAATCAATCACCGAATTCAGTAGACGTCAGAAGCGCATAAGACGAAAATTAATTTGATGAAAAGGTAACCAGAATGTATAACACGAATTATAGACATCCATTATAAACGTGGGATAGTTAAGTTAACAAGTAGGTCTATTGAAAATAAGATTTTTTGGAATTAAATATTGTTGATAATAAAGTACGTAGAGGAATTGCACTGTTGCATGGACGCTCATGGACGGCGTCCAGGCTCTGCTGGCCAAATAAGTGGCAGGACGGCGTGAAAATAATGCCTGGACGCCGTCCATGACCGTCCAGCCACACTTTAAGCACTGACGAGATGTCTAATATAATTGATTGGTTGCTTAAATAAATTCTATAGTCTTTAAATAAAAATTCGTGAAAAAGCACAGTTGAAATGAAAGTGCAGTTGGTCGCTCAGAGAAGCCAGGAAGAGAATTCAGGTGAATAAGCAAGTTGTACGGAGTAGGCTAAGATAAGACCTGAAAGTTAATGAGGAACGGACAAAACGCACAGATCAGGGTAGCAAATGTCGAAGTCACAAGATACAACAGTCTAACAGACATGACTTCAAATCCGGTTCTTGCATATTGAATTTTATAGGTGCGCTGCTTCTCCTTCTAAACTGTTTCCGTGTAGGCCAGAGGCGGTGATCCCAGCAGGGGGTCGAGAGGGACAAGTCCCCAACAATTACAAATATGGAACAGGTTATGCGTGTGTCCCCCACATTTTCTACCCCTCTCATTGGGTGTCCCCCACCTGTCAAACGAGATCGCCGCCTATGGTGTATGCAATTGTTAAATTCAACCAGTTCCCTCCGGATCCCACCTCAAGCATGAGATTTTTCACCCAATAAATAAAATCTGCCACTTAAATGCATGTTTTTATTCAAAAATCAGCCGTACACACCTAGTTTCACACATTTTATGCCTATCCGAATAGAAAATAGCGATTAGATCTGCTATACATTCGTCAATTGACCTGACTTAGGTTTAAGTTTTAAATGAATGAGAAATGTAACCACTGATTGAGTAGGTCTAGTGATCTACCCGACCGCGAGTGTTCCATTTGGCGAGTGTGGTCGTGGCTTTATAGCTAACACGAGTAATTGCATATTGAAATTAACACAACTTCCAGATTGTGCGAATGCAGATGGCAATTGTTATTATATCGAACGCCGGCGAATTGTGCAATTCTGAGTAGCAGAGGAGAGAGAGCAGGCAGAGGAGAGGTTCAATTAAGAGGCGATTAAAGATAATTTGCGACTTCATTAGTGGAGGTTCCTTAGGAGTTCATTTCGACGAGCTGGCTAGGAGGGTTTTCGGAATGTAGGAGCGTTGAAGACTGGAGGATTAGAGAGTGAAAGTCTGCAAGATAATGATGATGAGCGAGTAAACCTAGCAAAGCCAAGACGGTTAGGGAGTTTGAACAGGCGTTGAAGGTTGAAATACAAGTTTGTATAATAACAATTGCATAAAAATAAGATTAAGAATTATTTCAGATGAAATTATTACACCGAACAATTCGTCTCACATCAGCGTCTGATTTATAATGCAATGAAACATTCCGCAAGGAACGCTTGTCCTTTCTCACGATTCTCTTATCTGTTTCTCACGGAATCCTTATCTTTTTCTCACGGAACCCTTCTCTTTTTCTCACGGAACCACTTGTTTTTCTCACGGAACCCTTCTCTTTTTCTCACAGGACCCTTGTCTTTCTCACGGGAACCCTTCTCTTTTTTCCACGGAACTCTTGCCTTTTTCTCATGGAACCCCTTATCTTTTCTCATGGAACCCTTGTCTTTTTCTCACGGAACCCTTGTCTAGTTCTCACGGAACCCTCGCCTTGTTCCCACGGAACCCTTGTCTTTTTCTTACTGAACCCTTGTCTTTTACTAACGGAACTCTTGTCTTCCTCTCTCTGAAACATTGTCTTCCATCTCGGGAACCCTTGATTCCGAGGAACAAATTTCTAGAAACCTTGCGTTAGATTATGGCTGCACAATTTAGACCAGATTGGTTGTTACCAGATTGTATCAGAAGAGATTAGAAGCATATCTTTATTGCTTGTTTTTAATGCAGTTCTTTTCCTCGTGTCGAGCATCCTGACCTTGACCCTGATCGCACTGTGACCGTTTCTTCGGCATTGTCTTTACCCTGAAGTCTCACCTGACGAATCGGAAGCCGTGGACCTTCATCGCCCTCGTCTGGTTGGCGTCGATCGCCACTTCCTGTCCGCTGCTCCTCTTCCGGAAGAACGAGTACCGCCAGTGGCTCGCCCAGTGCACATTGAGTGTTACGGGCTGACCGCTCTAACCGATCGGCCACCAAGCCACACATTATTAACCTGGCGCTATATAAATGAACGTATACACTGCAAGCAACATCACAATTAATGATTCCGATGGGCGAAGCTCCTCTAACAAGTCAACGTCCAAAGAAATCAATTCGTAAAGAGTTAAGTGGAGTGGATGCGCTATGAGTGGAGAGTGCATCGGCTCAGTTGTCATTTCCATTGAACGTATACGAAAAGGTCACATTTCCCATTCGCCGAATTCTTTTATGTTGCAGACTGACGTTGTAATCGTAGGTTCGTAACCTCGTGATACAACGCCCGCACAAGCGAAGTGGCGGGAACCAGCTTATTCACAAGAGCTCAGTCAAAAATAAAGTCAGAGCTATTATTGAAATATATATATATATATATATATATATATTATATATTATTGAAACACATATAGATATATATGTAATCATATTTAATAAACTTTGGTAAGACTCGCTGTAATAAAAATATTCTGTCACTCGATAAGAAAACGCCTGATGAAATGAATGTCAATTGTCCTATTTTCAGACATCAATACCGTCGTCCTGCTTGTGTAATTTAGTCCCATTATTTTGTTGCGCCAGTGTAATTACTTCCCTAGTTACAACCTTAGTGAATAATTATTATCAAGTAAGTGCACTCTGTGTAACTGGAGCGTGTTGTTTATCAAAAGCAATGAAGCCGTCTTGTAGGCAGTCTTGGTCGCTGTCTTTCATTGGTTGCGGACATGCATTTTCTTATTACTGGGCTCAGCGGTCTGTCCCATGATGCTTTGTGTCTGTGGCTTCGCGGTGACTTCAGACTCTCTATTCAGTTACACAAAGAAAGAGCGATCTTTTTTATATGAGTGTCTTTGGAGATTACTGGCAAAGATTGGTTGAGAAGAAACTCATATCGAAACAGCCTCAGAGGTTATAGTTAAAGACACGGCTGGAAAAAGGGAGCATCATTGAAAGGTTAGCATAAGAGAAGATACTTTATACAGAGCTCCTACTTTATATTGACTGTCGCTTAATTAAACCTCATGCACAGAGTGAAAATGATCTCCGCAAACTCATGTGCAGGATAAAGAAGAAGAAGGGCGACGCTTCTCAATGACCATCGAGGGTCATTGACCATCGAGGGTCATTGACCATCGAGGGTCATTGACCATCGAGGGTCATTGAGAAGTGGATTTATATTATAATACACTGCGATGCAGAGCAGCTCAAGAAACGATTTCGATATCGTATCTCCCCGAAAGGCCGACTTATTTAGATATGTGTGGCGTTGGTTAAAAATTGGATGCACTGAGTGCCTTGCATGGTTGCCAACAGTTAAATTCGACT
>OY365814.1:7012165-7213565 GCA_959347315.1 Bimastos eiseni
GACTCGTAGGCCTACATGTACCTGCTTCTCAGAAGCGATCGGTTCGCCTGCATTGAAACGAGATAGTCTTAAGGATCCGGTTAACTATCCACCGATCGTCAATGTAACTTTTATGTCTGAACCTCAAGAGCGCATTGTTGCTAATCAGTTGATAGCGTATTGAAATGAACTGAATGCATCGACAGCTGTTAATTTGGTTTCCGCAGGGATCAGTTATTCACGGAAGCCATTTTGTTTCGGCTTCTGTGTGACTTCTGTATAAATGTCCGACGCTGTAACGCCTCAATTGCTCGGTTGCATACATATTATACATGTGGGCCTCCATCAGGAATGACCTCATTTCGGCTCTGCACTAGTTAGCTTTGACCAAATTATTAAACTAGGCTTTATAAATTACACAGGTTTATTTTTCTTTAGCCGTTGCTAAGTAGGCTTACACATATCTTGAAGTCCCTGAAGGAAGGAATGCACAAACGCACATCATCATACAATGTCAATTGCATGTGTGTAATATGCATGTATTTAGGGGCGTTTAGGTTCATGTGTGCGTGCGTGTATGTCTACATATGTGTGTGTCGGTGCGTGTGGGTGAGTCTGTGTATAGTTTCCTATAAATGTATGTGTGGATGCATGCATTTGCGTAAGTATCGGTGCATGCGTCCATGTATGAATGTGTATGTGTACTTGTGTATGTGTGTATCTGTGACTTTGTGTATATAAATGCACATTTATGTAGCGACTCTTCAAGGAGACTCGTAGAGGTGAACCTTATACCGAGCTATCCATGACGACAATCGAATTGAATGCATGGGCTTCGATGACCATGGTAACATAGAGCCACAGAAAGAAGAGGAGACTCTGGTCACTGACTGTAGGTATGTATACGGATGAATACATGTATAGCCGTGTTATGTATGCTCAGCTCATGTGTGTGTGTGTGTGTGCGTGTGCGTGTGTGTGTGTGTGTGTGTGTGTGTGTGTGTGTGTGTGTGTGTGGGTTGGTGTGTAAATATACATGGAGCATAAATACCTAAAATCAAAAACCATTGGTGACTCTTTTAGCTTACTGTGCATTGTTTTGCGAACTGTTTTAACACTCATTGAAATAACATTTAATTTTAATGTCTTGTAGCTATAGCGCAGAGAGCGCCTCTGAGTAGATATCTTGAAGAGACGCTATATCAAGTTTCATTGAATTGAATCAATGTAGGCCTATGCAATAGCCAGAGGTGGATATAACAATCAAGTCTCTCTGTTCTTCGGATAGGCAATGTATGTTCCATGTTCAAAGTTTCAACTGTTTCGTGTTTTGTTTCAGACAAACCAAACAGCTTGGAAGACAGAACTAAACAACTTTAGAATATTTATGCATTATATGATATCATTTAAGGCCTATCACATGTTAAAATGATTTTTATTCACTGTCGTCGCAATCGCAGTTTTAGATTTAAGGAAATCATATTCCAATTGTTAAGATCCATAGACCTACAATGAATCATTTGCTACAATGGATTTTTATTTAATTGGATTAATTAAATTAATATATGTTTAGTCATGATTACCCTGAAATGCAATTTAAATGGTTAGTTGCTGATTGATTGAAGGTGATAAAAATGTTGTTGGTCGTTCTCGGAGTCTTCGTTGGTTGTTGGCTTCCATTTCAAATCGCCATCCTTTACCAAGAACATCGCCCCGACAACTCACAGATAACTAAACCCGTGTCAGATATTTATCATTATCATCATCGTTGTCGTCGTCGTTTTCATCACAGTCACTCTTCAGTGTCATTGGGGTCCTTCTTCTTATCCCTCTCTCAGTTCTTCTGCCTGTCTTTCTGTTTTATTTTTCTGTTACTCTTTGTCTATCTACTTGTCCTGTTTTGTATTCCACCGTCTGCTTATCCCTCTATTTGTCCTTTTAGCTGGCCTTCGTTGTCCTTCTCTCTGCCCGTGTGTGTCTTATCTGATGTCCATCCATTTCGTGATTCTCCATGAAGACAAAAACGAAGAACTGTCTAGATTAGCGTAAGCGCTGACAGCAAATGTAACGGGTCGAAGATGAACGTTTGCTGCCAATTGCCCAGCGCTCATGCAAGCGATGAAACTCCACACATAACCTATGCTGCGCTCGCTAGCAGTGTCTAATAATGCCGATACTTTATGGCATATGCAGTGTGGCCTCAGCAAGTGTCTAGTCGCTTGTCGGCAAAGAAGGCGCTACACAATTGTTCAGATACGTTAATGATGATAATTTTTTTATTGTAGTAGTCGTAGTGGAAATCGTGGAAGGGGAAGCAGTAGCAGTAGTTGTTGTTGTCGATGATCATTCATCATCTCGTGATGATTTCAGAGTGTGATGATGACGATGATGATGACGATGATATTAATAGTGCCTAATTATAATGGTAACAATAATAGTAATAATAGCAATAATAATGATGATAATAGTAATAATATATTGATTTGTTGCTCATGATAGCTTTTTTGTGCTTTTCCATAAAAGTAATGGAGATAAATAAAACTCTATATATTAAACTTTTTCGAGTTCTGATCCAGAGAAATCGTTTCTGATGTCATCAGCGCTCAATCGCTTGATCGTATCTGACATGAGCTGGAAGCGATGGAGTATACTGTATTACTTCTGCGCATCCAAGTATTTTCCAGGACAGAGTCGGCCTACCAAAGCTATTGATAAAAGCAAATCATAATAAGACCGATTTTTAAAGTCTGGCAGAATGAAAATTTAATCAGAGAGCGGTCGGATTGTGTTATATCACGGCAGAGGCGGCGATCTCGCTTGACAGATGGGGGAGGACACCCAATGAGAAGAGTAGGAAAATTGTCCCCTCTCTTTAAAAGGCGGGGAGACTTGTTCCCCTCAACCCCCGGGATGCCGCCTCTGAATAACGATAAGTATAAGACCTCAAAGCAAGGTAAGCATATCAGCTGCACTGACTTTCCCAACCAAATTGTGGCAATTGCGCCGTCGACTCAGAGTCCGCCGTCAAAATTGATACTCAAAGCAACGCGTCAGGTCTAAAAAATATAATTGCTATCAGGTGAAGTAGGCTACAGTAGCGATTCGCACAGCTTCGTCATCCAGTCACAAGATGGTTTTTGGCCATAACATAACATATTCAGTTTCCTCTAAAACACCATATATAGTTTGCGCATCTGCAGACACAGACGCAATAGACGTTACTAAATCAGAATTAGTAATAATTACCAAAATAATAATAAATAAAAATAATAAAGAAAGTAATAATTTTAGGACAGGTAATTGTGAATGAACAATAAGAACATTAAATGCACATGAAAGTGTTAGAAAGAGCGTAGGCCTAATGAGTGGAAAGAGAAATTATACTGAAGTTCATTACTATGAGAATCTCGATTACAGAATACATTGCGTAATGCGTGCAATCACTTTAATAGTCTCAAGTGTTTGACAGAGTTCGTTTCTGTTCTCAAATAGTTAAATAGTTCCACGTTAGGGTAATTGTCGAATGCTTACATGTAGTTGGCGTTTAACCCTAGGCCGAGCTATGATGCATGCCCAGAATGTGAAGTGGTTAGTGTCCCCTCTGACAAGTACAATAATCTGGTTAAGTCAACCTACTTGTCTTGGTCAATATATGGTCAATATATGGTGTGTAGGCTACTGTAGAAAGCTGTAGTTTGCTACAACGGAAAAGTTTCATCATAAATAATGAGGGTGAGAATGGGATGAGGCATTTTTTTAAGGGTTTGCCGTCTTCATAGATTGGCCAATATCACGCAAGGGAGATCACGCATGTCACTGAGACGCAATGAATGTCAAGTAAACAAGCGGAAGATTTCAATGATGTCCTAGTTAGACGTAACAGAAATATTGTCAGGTCTTAAAATAATGAAGTCTACCTTAGCAGACACGGTCTCCGTTGCTTAGAGACTATGATCGGTTAAGCACTTTGTCATTAGTAGCAAAGATGTTTTGCTCTTGTAAAAGTTATAATGTTGCGTTCGTATCGCGATGGGATAAACCGACAGCAACTGGAAAAGGCTAAATAATCCGCAGCATTTCCGTAATACTGGAATGAACATGTCAACGAGCTTGAGTTGCAGCCAGACACAGTAGGCAAATCGGGAGTCCTACAGTAGTGTGATAGCACCGGAAACTTAGTAGCCAACCAATGTATCAATGCAGAACAAATAACTTCTCTGCAGCTTGACTGAATAATAACGTCAACATCAATGGAATTAGGCATAAATAAAACAATAATTATTACATTATAACTATGGTCCAATCATTTATAGAATCATGACTTCATTTTTCTAATTGAATAGGATACTGCCGTGCGATTGTTTTCGAATCGAATATCGAAACTTTGCAGGTTCAAATTAGTTTTCGTATAGGCCAAGGCCCTACTTATCACTAAATGGTGGTCTTCTGTTTCTTCTGCAGTTACCTAACTGGTATCGAGATTTGCAGTACTATGGAAACCTTTTGGCTTACGCCAACAGTTCCATCAATCCAATCATCTACACTTCTTTCAATACCAATTTTCGAAGAGGTGGGTTGTTTCAGCGCACATATGAATCTAGCAGAGGTGTAACAAGATTTTGAAAAGTGGGGGTCATAATGTTAAAAATATTGCGCGGAGAACAAATTTTTTTGCCCCCCAACTTTTTGAATTTTACCTTCCAGAAATTTTAAAAATGGGCGGGCACAAATTATCTTAACAAAAGTCATCTTAAAAAGCAATTGGAGAAACATAAAAAAGAACCGATTTGGGGGCCACATTGGGGGGCATTAAGCACCAAAAACTGAAGTGGTTTTGCCCCCCTCCCCCAGTTTGAAACTGGGGTCGGGGGGTCGGTGCCCCCTGCCCCTCGCTTGTTACACTCCTGGAATCAAGTAGGCTACCCCACACTCCTAGGCTACCTTGCATCTTGCCCGACACATTGAATCATCATTTTATTAATTTGCTGTTCTATGTTGAAAACTTTACTTTTTTATTATTAATCTGACCATTCAGCCGAATGAAAATCACAAATAAGCTTGTAGATATGAAAAATTGACGCCTGTCAATGTTGCAATATGTTTAGTGATCTGTTGTTTATTTACTTTTTTGTCTTATAAAAGTTAACACGTAGCTTAACGGATTTTGTGGCCATGATCCATGTTCAAAACCGCCAACCTTGCAAATCCAATAAAACAATGGCAGCAATGCGACCTAATCGTACGGTAGGCCTACTATGAAACTGTCGGCCTATTTGCAGGTTTTAAGGAGGCGCTCTGTCTGCGCAAGGCGAAAAGCGCTAAACGTCCATCCGGGAACTACTTTCCGAGTCACATGACGCGTATCGTCAACGCTTCCAGAGTGGGCCATTAGATCTGAGGTCCGGAAAAAAAACTTTCGCGGCCAAGAGACGCTACTGAGACTTCATAATTCTTATAGCGTCTGGTGAAACCTAAGCGCAGATCTCATTAGATGATGTCAAGTCAGGCTTCGCCCAATATTAATCGTGACTGCTGAGCTACGATATGTAATTATTAGTCGATCGTGGGCATGTAAAAACTGAGCTACATAAGCTCTACTGTATTTTCTGAATATCGCCGATTCTGAAATAGCCAGAAGAAACGCAGAGACTGTATTATCACTGAGCTAATAGGCCTACAGTAGCTACACGAACAGCGCCATTGTAAGGTTGGCAAAGAATCTCCGATTAATTTAACTCATGCTTTATTTTAAAACTAGGGCCTACACACTTATAGGCCCAGCCACCTAATTAAGGTTGATCGCTGTGATTGCCTTTTCGCCAAATTCGAATCCTTCCAACTTAAACGTCTACAGCTCATATAAAATTATTAAATTAACGTTCACCACATCACTCTCGTCGTTAAATCACTGAAACAGTGAAACCCTTACGCATCCAACAAGCATCCAATTCAATGTCCTATCAGGCTATCACTAATCTACAACTCCCTACATTTGGCGGTATAGCAAAAGTATGCCTACCTTCGCGAATTCTTCACCATCCAGCCATTCCTGCTGTATCCAAGCATACTTCCCCACTTCCAGAAGCACCAATAACTAGCAGAGCCTGGACGCCGTCCATGAGCGTTTATGAACGGCCCCTAGTGTCAACAAGTTAAGATCTAAAGATTGCAAAGGCAGAGCACCAATATATTAAATCGACGACAAAGGGTTCGTGCACTGTGGTCCACTGTGTTCGCTAAAATAGAAGTTGGATTGGTTATATTAATGATGCTGGCAAAGAAGTTGGATGGGTGAACGAAATTCTTCCAAAACAGATGCTATTTAGATGAACATAATGCCTACTGAAATAAAAGATGGATCATTGAAAAGAATATTTGCCTAAATAGAAGTTGAATTGACAAAATGGTTCTTGCTGAACCAGAAGCTGGATTTGCAGACATTATTATTATCAATTCAACTTCTATTTAACCAAATACAATGGGCGAAAAATAAATTTTTTATCGTTCGTTAGGTTTTTGTCCATCAACCATTGTTTAGTCGTCAATTATTTGTTTGTGAAATATTTGTTGGAATTTAAAGCGCATGCCTACATAGGATTGCTTTCCTTTGTGAAATTGTCGACAAGGGGCCAGTGGCGCCGGCATCGTTTTGAAAGTTGTAAAATAAAGTTTGTAAACGCGCGAAGCGCGAAAATTTTTCCCTCCTTTTTCCTGTTGATAACAACGTACGCATATAGAGGAATTGCACTGCTGCACGGACGCTCATGGACGGCGTCCAGGCTCTGCTAGCCAAATAAGTGACACGACGCCGTCCATGACCGTCCAGGCACACTTTGAGTGCTGATTTAAGCAAGATTAGTTTCATCAATCTAGTAACCATTTAAGCATGATTATATTCATCATTCCAGCTTCCATTTAAGCACGATTCTTTTCGTCAATCCAGCTCCCAGTTTAACATCATTCTTTTCATTGATCCAGCTTCTAGTTAAGCCAGATTCTTTTCACCGATCCCTCTTCTACTACCGACGCTCCCGAGGCTTAACCTGATTTGTCATGGAGAATAATTTACCGCACTGATGTGGTAGATTGCCATGTAATATATTTATATAGTCTACAATATTATTGAATATATTGTACCACGTATCTGCGCCAAAACGTCCTGCACCAAAACGGCTGCGAAAAAACGTCATGTAGGCCCTACCGATCACAGCAGGGCCTACATAGAGAATAGAACTTATAGGACATAATAGGCGTCTTATATGGCTGCCTTTCAGTTAAATTCAACTTCTGTAATAAATTGTATTCATCAGTGCATACAGTGACTTGTAGTCGGTGTTGGTTTAAATTTAATAAACGAGAATAATCAAACAAAATTCTTAGAAATGTCTTTTGCAATGATGTTACTTGTTCATCGTAATTCCTCTAGGCCTATACATCGCTGAATTTAATCAGTTGCTTTGTAATGAAGCACTCACACAGTCACCAGACTGCAGGGGTGTAACAAGCGGGCGGCACCGGCCCCCGTTTCAAAACTGGGGGCAAAGCCCTCCCAGTTTAGTGCTCAGTGCCCCCATATTCCCTCCAAATCGGTCCTTTATTATGTTTCTCCAATGGCTTTTTAAGATGACCTTTGTTAAGATAATCTGTGCCCCCTCATTTTTCAAATTTCTGGGGGCAAAATAAATTTTGCGTGCTTCGCGCAACATTTTAGAAATTGTGCCCCCCCCCCCCACTTTTCAAAACCATGTTACACCTCTGTCAGACTGTATAACGAGCGCTAATATTCTTTACTAGAAAACAATTATCAACAAGTCAAGATCAATCATAATTTTTTTTTAAATTAATCACCTCCAAACAAAATAATAAAGCAATTCATTACATAACAAAATGATTAATGACGAAGCACAATGCAAGATCATCATGAAATCTAAGAATATCATCACCCTGCAACACAGAGGCATAGCTAGGGTATTTTGCGCCCAGGGACAAACCACAGAATTGGTGCCCCTTTGAGGCCGTCCAAAAGAGACGTCACGCACCTAGGGGGTGGGGCCACACATTTGTGACGTTGTGTGACGACGGGAGGTCGACAAAATGTGACGTCACATCATCATCTCAAACAAATCACAATTTTATTAAAATTCTGCAACTCAATCAAATAAGCGTTTTGTTTTTTCGTGGGAGAATTAAGAAGCATAAAGTTTGGATCACTACAAGTTATCATTATCAAGCATTTCTTTTACATCTTTTGGAATGCATGATGACTGTAATAATTCAACTTTTTCCGTTTTTTTTGCGTTCTACTAGAGTATTACTGTATTATTATAGTATTATTATTAGTATTATTATAGTTATACTTAAGCTAATACCTTGTTTAATAATTATAAGAAAATGTGCATATAACATTTTGGAAATCTGTTTTTTCAGGGTTTGCAGAGCTTTGTGACATCATAATTTAAGGGTTGTGACTTTTGTCACGACTTGTGACGAGGAGAGGGGATTCAAAATTAGCCAATAAATGCGTTACATCATTTATGGATGGCCCCTTTATAATCTATTTCACATTTTTCAAATAATATCTACATGTATATGGAACAGTCGGTTCTACGTCTTTTGATCCCCCGTCAGTTGATCCCCATCAATTGATCCCTAGTCAATTAATCCCTAGTCAATTGATCCCCTGCCTATTGAACACAGCCCAATTGATATAACATTCATGTTCCACTTGCAACCTTCTCCATTTATTTAAAGAATGATGTAAAAGGGCACAGAATGTTAAAATGAAAAAAACAGATACAAAGCGTAATTGAGAGGCATGATATGATTAGTTTATCAGCATAAGGTCCTAGGCATAAGCGTCTATGCTTGGGATAAATAACCAATTGCTCTGAGGAATAAAAGAATCTTCGACCGGCCATATAATGTTATTTTGCAAATCTGTAAAATCTCTTTTGTTTACTAATCGTATCAACTGCAAGTATGTGACACACAGCCTAGAGATTTGAGGGGATCAATTGACAAGAGGATCAATTGACAAGAGGATCAATTGACAAGAGGATCAATTGACAAGGGGACCAATTGCCGGAGGATCAATTGACGGTGATCAACTGATGGGGGATCAACTGATGAGGGATCAATTGACGCCATACCATGACAGTCATAGGCAGTCTACAAACAAATAATTTTTCTTGATTTAACGGTTACAAATTGGTCAATAACGTTATCAAAATTTGTTTTCTCCAGTGTTTCTCGTTCTATGGTAAGAAGACCAAGATCGCTGAGATGATCTTGTCCCATTAAAAATCGCAAATGAGGACCTCTCCCAGCTTACAATTGAAACAACAATTGTTAGTAAATTTGAGGTGAAATGCGTAGATTTAGAAATACGTCATGAGTCTTATGCCGCCCCTTACAGGCTCTTAGTGATCCCCGGTCAGTGGGGTGCCAAATGTTTGTAATGAGGATATTGGGGGAGCGCCAAATTTCAATCTTTCTAACTTAGTTGAGATAAATTAGTTTGCATCAAAATAGACAAAATTAATAGTTTTGATCCTCATTTTGGCGCCCCCTCCAACTTGACAGATATCCCCCTCTGCCCCCTAGCTGTGCCTCTGCAGCAACAATAAAAAGGAATCATTTTGTAAAATTTAGTCAAGATTTATATGCCATCTTTCCAGAATCATTTGCTCAAAATAATCAAACATGGCTGACACCGAGAACTAATTGTGATGTCCAATCTATTCTAATCTATTAACTTCTAAGCTCCAGTCACAAAGTACCAATCTCAGTCTCTGTACAATCACTCAATCAATATAAAGTTGATATAGTGCCTGTTCAAGATAGAGGCAGCAGCACATTGAAGTATAGAAAAATTTGTAGGAGAAGCACATTAATTATTCAATGACGTCAATTACCTTACTTTTTTAAACATTTGCAATATTTCTGTATTTAATGGGCCACATTTAAAGAACACCTTTATATATATAGATGCTGGATATAATGCAAAAACGAAAATTTCAGACTTGCAAAAAGTCTTAATAAAAACACCGGTTTGTTCAACTGCTGCTAATGTATTCAGATGTCATTAAAAAAAACTTCTTCTCATACGGGCTCCTATGTGAATGTATTTCACAAAGTAACGCTAACAGTCCTCTGTGCTCAGTCCTAAATATTCAGCCATCGATTACTTTCATTTGGCCTCATGCGCTCAGCTACTGCTCACTGCTGCTCGTGTCTACTAGGCGATTGTTCATTTGGTATTGGGCACTTTGCTCATTACAGACTATGACTCACTGGAGCTCTGTCCTCGCTCACTGTTCTCTCGATGGACGACCTCCTTTAGATCAGCGATGATGGTATCAGCTGCGAAGGATGAGAAATTGTTCTTCAGTGCCACGTCGACCATGATGAGAACTACAGATAAGAATTTCAAGACAACGGTGAAGACAAAGCATGGAAAAGTTAGTTGGACTGAACATAAAACTAAATGAAGAGGAAACGCAAAAGGTGTTATAGGAAACATCTCACGTGGCTACTATCAGAGAGATCCCCAACGAAGGACAGAGTGCCCCATGGTTTATACTAAATTTATTCGGGAATTATGTGAACTCAATTTAGAGATTAAATTCTGTGAGTTTATGCGATTTCGTCTACAAATCAAATGCACATTCAGACAAATGTGTTTTAATGCATAAGATCATTACATGCGCAAACAAAATATCGCAGTTAACTTGTAAGCTTAGTGTCATATTGCTGAAGTTCGAATGGTTCAGCAATAATATTAATAGTCAAATGTCACTGTTAGTATTACTGCAAAACAATTAGTTGGGCCTATATAAGTAGCCAGCCTAGACTATATAGTTTGTCACCGGTTGTGTTGAATTTTATAATCACCAACGTCGCCATGTTCTACATTTTGACAGAATGGCGATCATCCACTTATGCGAAAACCATCAATTTGTGCAAAAAATAGCTGAAAGTGATCGAAATTCCGAACATTATGTGAACATTTTTCATCTAAAAGAACGAGAGGAAGATCTCCAGAGTCTGGATGGTGGTGGTTGACAGATTGATGGTGGATGGATAGAGTAATTGGAGGAGGGACTGAGTTTCCTATCGAGAAGAGCGGTGGAAGTGTTGATGCCAGGGAACATTTGAATCTGACAAAGGGCACAGAACTTGAAGAAGATCTATCTAAGATGCAGCATTATCACAAATAATTTCTTTGACCTAATTGGCATATTGTAAGAATATCTTCAAATAGACATTATATAGGCAAAGTGAGATGCCATTTTTATACTAAGGCAATATACCCCACAGCCTAAGTACGCACATACATATATACATACATATTTTAACAGTCTTCCAGAGAATATTTATGAACCAGGAGATTCTCAGGACAATTTTTAAATAAGATGACCCCCATGCGACCCGTATCAAAATTTGTCAGAGATCGGCTGGGACCATCAGAAAATTGTAAAAATGGAGTAATTGGTATTTCTTAATATCCAATATTCATGTAATTATGACAACTATACTACAGTAACTTCAAATTAAATTAAACTTCTTTTTCACTGATTCGTTTGATAGATGGCATCAATTTAATTTAGTTTCATTTTTGTAATTCTAGCATGAAATTTTAACTGTTAGTAACCTTAAACTTTTAAAATTTTTCGTTAAAGTAGAGTTTTACATCCATAGTTGCAGCAGGAATTGAGAAACCACAATGCATTATTTATAATGATGATAATTCTTCATTTTAGCATTCTAGATTACTTGCCAATTATATCAATATTATTTTTCATCAACCCTTTGTCTATTTAAACAAGCAAGAATTCTTTTTATCAATCCATCTTCTATTTAAGCAATGAATTCTTTACACACCAATTCACCTTCTATTAACCTTTATCATCCCAATGTTCCCAAAGGGGAGCATATTGTAAAACCGCTGCTGGGCAGTGAAACAGACTATGAGTCGTCGTCATGAATATTCATTGTCTCGATTAATGCTGTAGGCGTGTTTATGTACTTTTATATCGAGTCTGTTTTGGTCAATATAATTATAATTGTGGTGCGAATCGGACGAATATAGACACGTTTGCATCTAAATATTAAAAATAACTGTATGATACAGGTACGTGACAATTAATTGTTTTTATTGTACATTTTGAATGAACTGTGTTTATAATGCTAGTGTATAGTCAAACTTTTCAGTGGTAGTGCTTTATGCATGAGCAATGTAGCTGATTTCAAATGTGTTCCACTTTGGGAACGTTGGGTCACTGTCACTATGCGGACCATTATTTTGAGTTGGTACTGAAAACTGCATTGTATAACTCCACAAGTGCCTTTTGTAACTCCACAATGACATTATTTGAGACATTATGGCATGTGAAATAATCTAGCTCCAAAATATAATAATATCACATATGTAGTACCCAGTTTCTTTTTGGGTTTGCCGTGCATGATTCAAAATTCCATTCAACAAGACCAACAGCGATGATGAAACGTTGTACAATTTCTTTTTCACTGTGTATTTTAGGATGCCTAGAATAAAATATTTTACACTGAAAGAGGCTGTTGATGCAGTTCTTAGAGATTCTGGCAGTGACAAAGACTCAGATTCAGATGATGATAGTGTTCCAGAAATATGCATCCTCCCGCCGAATGACGGTGCAGACAGCGAAGTCGAAGCGATCGACGAGGACAATTTAACAGCTGTGGAGCCTGCAGATGTATGTGGAGAAATTCATGTTTTCACAGGTGGTGATGATACAAAAAAGACCACTGAAACAAATAATGGTCAGCTGGAAGTAGCAGAAACAAAACGGAAAACGAGGTCACGAAAACCAGTTCAAAGTCGAGATCATGATGCGGTTGTGACTCAGTCCACATCTCCTGATGAAACCCGCAGACCCTCTAAGAAGAAAAGAACACCGCAGCCTACCTGCATTTTCAGTGACAATGATGATGATGCTTCTTTGAGTAAAAAAGTTGGTAAAATACCAAAACGAAGTAGAAGTCACCAGATCAGCAGTTTAGCCTGGAAACCTGCCGACAGATACTTATCTGAAATTCCATCTAGTATGCTGCCAAAAATAGCTAACTTGCACCCAGAACTTATTCACAAGACACCCCTGGAGTTAATTGACATATTTTGTGGACCTGAGTTGTTTGACAACCTAAAAGTGAAGACTGAACTCTATGCCCATCAAGATCGGAATGATCCCACTTTTGTAACATCGTGCGAAGAAGTTCGGAAGTTTGTTGGGATTGTTCTTCTGTCGGGATATAACAGCCTACCGCAAGAGCGAGATTACTGGAGTACAGCAGATGATCTAGGCTGTGAAGC
This sequence comes from Bimastos eiseni, assembly GCA_959347315.1. Classification (NCBI taxonomy): domain Eukaryota; kingdom Metazoa; phylum Annelida; class Clitellata; order Crassiclitellata; family Lumbricidae; genus Bimastos; species Bimastos eiseni. The sequence continues at coordinate 7,025,496 of OY365814.1, forward strand.
AGTTTGCAAGGCAATGACAAAGAACAGGTTCCAAGAGATCAAGAAGTTCATTCATGCTGCTGACAATCCCAACCTTTCGGCATCGAAAGTTGCCAAAGTGCAACCCATCTATGACAGCTTGAACAGTGCATTATTGCAGTTTGGTGTTTTCCATGAAAAGTTGAGCATTGACAAGTCTATGGAGCCTTATTATGGCCATCACAGTGCTAAAATGTTCATCTGTGGAAAGCCAATCAGGTTCGGGTACAAAGTATGGATGCTTTGCTCATCTGATTGGTTTCCATACCAAGCAAACATTTATTGTGGCAGAAGTGACAGACCAGAAAAGACCAGTCTTGGTGAGCACATTATTCTTGGCTTTGTTGACAAAATTCCGGTCAAGGCTCAGCACCAGCTGTACTTCGATAACTTCTTCACATCGTATTCGTTGATGTGCCAGCTCTGAGACCTTGGAATGAAAGCTACTGGTACTGGTAGGGAAGGTCGATTTGGTGATGCAGTTTTGCCACCAAAATCTGAGTTCAACAAGGCACATAGAGGAAAGTTTGTTCACACATCTGATGGCAAGGTGAACATTGTTCGCTGGAGTGACAACAACATTGTCACATGTCTTAGTAATTTTGACACTGTCAGCCCTGTTGTCATGGTCGAGCGACATATGAAGGGGAGTCAGGGTAAGGCCAAGGTCACACAGCCACAAATGATCTGCAACTACACGCCAGGAATGGGTGGGGTCGACCTACGGGACTGTCTTCTTTCTACATACAGACCGAAAATAAAAGGGGAAAAAAGGTGGTGGAATTTGTTTGTGAATGCATTGAATATCGCTGTTGTGGCTGCCTAGAAGATGCAGTGTGTGCTGCTTCCAGCACCAGAACGACAGTCACATCCAATTTCGACGCGATGTGGTGTGCGGTCTGCTGAAGGGTTTGCCACGTCAGCGACTGGGCGGTCCAACAGCACCGGTGCCTGCGTTGCTCCGATATGATGGGCTGAACCATTTCATTGAGTCCACAACACAAGGGCGATGCGCTTACTGCCGCAGCAACACTAGGAAGAAGTGCGGAAAATGTGACAAGCGGCTCCACGAACTGCGCTTTGGAACATACCATACCAAGGAACAACAATGACTTTGCAGTGTCTAATTCTGTTGAAACTGTTTAGTTAAATGAACTAAATCATATTTGTGAATCACAACTTTTGGACACTGATTAACTGCATTCTTTTAAGAAAGTAACATTTTGCTGATGCATGGTGCTTATGCTAGCCAAAGTGACCCAACGTTCCACTTTGGGAACATATGAAAAACTCTGATATGAACTGAAAACAAATTAATTTTGTTCATGTTTGCCTTTAATCAGGTTGTAAACTGTATCGTAACTAAATTCAGAAGTGATTGCAAAACAATCTCAGTATCTGGGATGATAAAGGTTAAGGCAACGAACTCTTTCACCAAGCCATCTTCTATTCAAGCAATAATTCTTTTTATCAACCCATCTTCCATTTGAGCAAGACATCTTTTCACCAATCCATCATTTATTTGAGCAAGAACTCTTTTCACCAATCCATCTTCTATTTAAGCAATGAACTCTTTTTCACCAAGTCATCCTCTGTTTAAGCAAGAATTCTTTATATCAATCTATCTTTTCTTTGAGCAAGAATTCTAGTCATCAACTCAGCTGCAATTCTATTCAGCTGCAATTCTACAGAAAACTTCTTTTCTCCAGAATATAATGTCTGACACTAAAATTAGTCGGTCAAAACGATGAAACCCAACAAAGTGAAACACCATTTTTATACTAAACATCATAACTTTGCAGGCAAGCATGCCCAGTGTTTAAAAAATTACAAATCGTTTCGTTGATAAATGATTGAGTATGCTAATATGCGCGATGTACATGGATTATTGGTGAGAACTTAAATGTATTATTGCAAATTTGCATTGAAAGGAAATAATTCAATCAATTTTATTATTGTGTGTGAACAGAATTTTGAAAATATTATCTAAGGGTCAGAACATTAAAAAAGGTGAGAACTGCTGTCCAAAAGCAAACTATATGCAATGCATTGAGTCCGACATGTCACCTGGATATATTCCAGCAAATGAAACAATAAAAACCTGAAAGATATTTACCAAACTTGATGGGAGGCGACTTATTCAGTGTTTCTTCCTCAGGTGTGTACTCTCTAAAAAAACGGAATTATGTGGATGGATGAGCTGATAATTGCAATTGGATGAACGGATAACTGGATGAATGGAAATATCAGATCAATTAATAATGGAATGAATCAAAGCATTATTGAATGAATGAATTAATGACGAAATGAATGAAAAAATGAAGACAGAACAATGTACGAAAGGAATGAATTGATAATTCTGTGAATGAAATGATGGAAAGAAGTTTGCTAGAAAATTGGATGAATGAATGATGGACTCAGTGGATAATTAAATTAATGAATAATCAATAAATGAATGAATGAATAATTAGCTGAATGAATAATGCAATAAACAAATTAATTAATAATTAGATGAATGTTGGAAAGAGAAACATGATGAAAGAATTAATGAGAAAACTGAATAACCTAAGCAATCAATCCATAAATGAAAAACAAGTGCCTCAATCAATTGCAAAAGAACAATCAACAGAACCAGATCAATGAATGGCCAATAAATCTGCATTCATTTGCACAGATCTTTGTAAATTTCAATAAATGTACATAAGCTTGAATAAATTAGCATAGAATCAATTCTATGCATACGGAATGGTATCTTTGTCTCTGAACTTGATGATGACTACGATCGGGTCAAGCTTCAGCTGTTCCTTCATCGTTCGAATGCAGTGGACCGGCATCGACATGAGCACCATGTTCCGCTTCTGAGCACACACGAACACAGAGTCATGCATCGATAAGTAAAGCATGACGGAACTATATAGGCAGCTAAGCATGCAATGTAATGATTATTCATCCATTCAATTGTATATTTCATCATTCATCTAACTTTCCATTCATTCCACCATATATTCATCCATTTATCTTATAATTAATTCCAACATTCATTCATCCAATTATCATTACTTTGGTGTTACTATGTGTAAGATACAAATTTAATTATAATAATTCATTCCATTATTCATTAAACCTGCCATCCATCCACATAATTATAATTTCCACGGCTATTACTGAAATTTGCAATATACCAATTCAAATAGAAGACACAGAGGCATTCAAACAGAGAGTGCAAAAGATAAGGACAACGAAATGTCTAACCTGTCGTCGGAGTTCTGCCTTTCGGACAAAACTATATGACGTGGCAGACTTCTTGAAATAGACGACGTCTGGACTGTCTTTGACATGAGATGCCTCCGGGGAATCTGTAGGACACGTTTCTACAGTAAAAGGTCATGGTCACTCAGAGAGGTCAAGGTAATTTAGTCATATCAATGTCGCTTAGAGATGCCGAGATCGCCAATCGTCCTGTTAGATCCATATGTGCTACACTTTTGTTCAGATGCCTATAAGGCGCTTTATGAAGTGCCTCGATATGTATCAACATAATAAACACAATCATACAAACTTATATACATGCATAAATCCAGATTGAAACATACAAGCAAGCACACATCACTCACATAAACACACATACCCACAGACTGCAGCTAGCAAACATATATGTCTACATACAAAAACAAATCTAATACATACATGCACACTTAAGCCTATATGCACAAAAAACATACGTACGCACATACATATATACATACATACAATGTAATGCAATTGAGCATTTATATAGCACCCCTCAACATATCCACTCAGAGGCACTCTCTGCACTCACCTAAATGATGGTAGATTGAATGACTCTAGTCACCTGTGTTTACCGGTCGAGGTCACTCCAATGGTCGCTATAGCAGTCAATCACCATGAGATAAACACTCGGATACGGGGACGTACATGTCCGCACGGCTGAGACTCGACCATAAACATCAGAAGGATGGTCTGATGCAGTTACATGGCCTAGACAACTTGAGAACAAAATTCCCCTCTCAAACGTACAAAATCCTAGGCAAAGCCGATGAACAATTTCAGTACTCAAACCTAGCACTAGTCAACTCCCACATCACTCAATCAATCAACCATATGTTCAAAGTTACTAAGTAAATTCTGCATTTAGATGTAAATAATCATGAAAATGACACAGAGTGTCGATTAATCAACCAACGTGGCCGGATGACACGCGCATAACCAGTGGGGTTATGCACATGTCATCAGCATGCGCATTTGCGCATAACCAGGGGTTCAACTGGCCAGTTGAAAAAGTCTCCTTTCTGTTCTCACCATAGCCACAGATGTCGAAATGTTTCCTCAATTCGTGAAAGAGCGTTGCCTCTATCTCCTTTGGGGCAAAGACAACAAGTGGTTCGGTCATTCCGAGAGTTTCATAGGAACACATCCGTCGCTTCATGTCCTTGTGACCAGTATATTTACTGAAAAAACAAGGAGAACATTTAAAAAGCAAATCTTTTATCCTACCGTAACATAATGCATCGTTCGTCTACAGCATTTACAGGTTCTTAAAAGTGTGCTACATAAAATCCCAGACATATATACACATATATCTAAGACATGGGCTAGTAGTGTGTTTTTAGACATTAATTTTCAGCAACCAGCATTATATGGCCTATGTTCAGACACCCAATGTCTGTGTGTCACATACACCCTGTAGTCCAGTGTCAGAAAGTTCCTCTCTATGTTTAAGCTACAATAGTTTATTTATATATACGGTCTACAGTTACATCCTCATATTTTCTAATGTTAGACAGTTTACTTTCATATATATCTATTTTTAGAAGCCTGTACATTAGTCATAACCAATAAGAGTCTATTTATTGGTCAATTATTATGAAGTCTATTATTAAACACAGAGAGAACATTCAGACGTCCATAGTCTATTGTTAGATCTGTCTCGTCTACTGGTGATCAAAGTCCATTATGAGAAATGCTTAAGCAAAAGTCTTAATAATTTGTTTAATTCAATTGAAGGAGAAGAAATGATACAGACTTTGGAAATACGTTGTCCACCAACTCGTCATCGCTCTCTAAAAACGAAAAGCAATTCCTTGCACTTAATAAATAAGAAACTTTATCTCATAATCATGACAAGGTTGGGCATTGCAAGGTAACCTCAAGCAAGGCGGCATGGCAAGTATACTACTACTATAGTAATTATTATTATTATATTCATTAATTTCAAACTGAAAAACCGCACAGAATGCTCAAGATGTGGCAAGGCAATGCAAGGCAAGACAAGGCAGGACAAGACAAAGCAAGACAAGGAAAGATCAGACAAGGCAAGGCAAGACAAGGCAAGACAGGACAAGGCAAGGCAAAACAAGACAGGGCAAGACAAGACAAGGCAGGACAGGACAAGACAAGACAGAGCAAGACAAGGCACGACAAGACGAGGCAAGTTAAGACAAGGCAAGACAAGACAAGACAATGCAAGACAGCAAGGCAAGATAAGACAAGGCAAGGCAGGACAAGGCAAGACAAGACAAAGCAAGACAAGGAAAGATCAGACAAGACAAGGCAAGATAAGACAAGACAATACAGGGCAAGACAAGGCAAGGCAAGACAATGCAAGGCAAGGCAAGACAAGCCAAAGTAAGGCAACATAAACTAGGATAAGGCACTGCAATGTAAAGCAATACCCAGCAACTGAAGGCCGAGTCTAAGATGATAGAGAGATACTCTAGAGGCAAAACAAAACTCACTAAAGCGAAGACGACAACGATCCGAAACGAGCATCTTTTTCGGACGAGGCATCTGAAGAAAAAAACAAATGAAACATAATCGGAAAATTATATAGCACCACAGAAATGGCAGACAGAGAACTAACATAGATAACAAACAAGAGGGTTACAAACAATGCTTTTATGCGCAGGCCCAAGTTGAATGCAATCATTGATTAATTAAGACCATATCTAAAATTCATACAGTGATAAGTTAGGATAACCAAAGAAAAGTCTATTGTCTAAAGATAAAAAATGGATGTATCAGCCAAGGAACCAAAGTTTCTCGAGTAAGGTAGGCCACAGCCGGCTACGAGATTCAATTTATATAGTTTCATTAAAATAAATCGTGACTTGTTATTTTGCAAAAAATGTGTGTGTGCACACTAAAATCTTATGAGCGCTGGCTCCATGGCAGTGTGCACCCACACTTACGAACAGCTTAGAGGGAACATTGGCCACAAATAGAATGCAATATATTTATGTAGGTACTGTTAGACACCTAACAGAGCATAGTTTGAGTACCTTGTAAAATTCTAACAACTACCGTATATACTAGACTATAAGTCGAGAAATTTAAGACTATTTCAGGACGGCAAAGTACGTCTTCGACTTATACGTGAGAGACAAAATAATGGGAGATTTTTGGACCGAATAATCAACATTGCGAAACATTGGCTGATTTCACGTGGAATGACTCTTAAAACTGGCACTATATTTCGCCGAGAAATCTGCTGAACTTCTACGCCAAAGGCCAGCAGATATCAACTATATATCTTGATTTATGATGGCCGCATGCATTAATATTAATCTGCCCACAGCAAAATATATATTTTGCGGAGAAATCCGACGAACTTCTCCGCCGAAAGGCTATACTTCTCGAATTATGACGGCCCAATGCCTTAATATTGATCTGCCCATAGTAAAATATATATTTCGCAGAGAAATCCGCCGAAACACAGCAGATATCAAGCAATACCTCTCAATTTGTCATTCTTTTTGATTTTATGGGTTCGACTTATATTCGCGCCATAAATTTTGGACGCTATTTTTGTCCAAAAATTGTACTTTGACTTATACTTGAATCGACTTATAGTTGAGTATATATGGTACTTGGTAAATGAACATTGAAGACTCAAGCAACCCATTTACACTATATCAATCTTGCATATTTCATATTGAAATCTAATAATAATGCGTTATATGATGATGCTCCTTTGTAATTTTAAATTATTTCGAACCCCAAGGGCCACACAGGACAAATTGGAAATTACATGCAAGATAAAGTAGCATTTGTCATTTTCAATTACCACACAGCGCGAGTTGTGCACCTCTGACTTAGAGATTGGAAATTACATGCAAGATAAAGTAACATTTGTCATTTTTAATTACCCGGCGGGCCACACAAGATAAATTCCGAGGCCAGCGCGGGTTGTGCACATCTGATTTAGAGATTGGAAATTACATGCAAGATAAAGTAACATGAGATTAGATTTTAATTGGCAGACAAGATCATAGGGATGACTATATTCCATTCAACTAGATTAAATCATAAAACAGTATCTTTTGTATCTCTAACAAGACTAGGATAATAGACCAGACTGGAACTGATTAGATCAAAGCTAAACAAACAGCCTCAATTTTATCTAAAATCAGATTGGCTTAATCTCAAGCGTAGATTAGCACTCACAAGACTAGATCTAAATAGATCTAAGATTAGATTAGGCTAATCTAGTCATTTAGAATAAGCTTACTCAAGGTCAGATCAGAATTAATCCATTAAATAAGGCTATCGTGTTGAAAATTTGTAGCAGATTTACTGAATCTAATCTTACATATAATTGGATCCCACTGCAACTAAGATTAGATCTATTTAATTGTATTGTCATGATTAGATTACTAGTACCAGTACCATTGATTAGATAAGGTCACAGAGATCATTAAAGGAATTAAATAAATGCGGAGTTGAAGCCAGGTGAACCTGCTCGTCCTTGAGAATGGCGATCTCGTTGTCGAGGTCCTGGATCTTCTCCGTTAAGGTGCAGATCCGATCGAGATAGGTGCGACACTGGCCGGAAAGATCCTCGTTCAGTCTCTTATTGCGCGACAGATGCTTTTCCGACTCTTCGTAAAGTACAAGGTACTGGAAGACACAGAAACTTCAGCTGAAGCACTAGTCAAGCCATACAGATAGTCTTTGCATGTGATGGGTGGGAAAACATGGTTGTGTGCTCTAGGTCTTATTTGGTGAATGGAGGAGGGACTATGGAGTAGTGTTGTTTTAACAATGTTTTAATTTTAGTTAGTCATGATTGATAGTCTTCATTTTTAGTTTTAGCTGCAATTGTTTCTCAGTTATAGTTTTAATTTTCATTGTAGTTTCAATGTCTCAATTATAGTTTTAGTTCTGTCAATTATAGTTTTAGTTTTGTCAAATAAAGTTTTAACTTGAGGTTGCTGATTTTAGTTTAAGTAAGCTAATTATAGTTTAGCTTAAGTATGCTAGTTACAGCTTTAGTAAGTTAATATCAATTTAAGCTATAGCAATAATTCTTTAATTCTAATTAAATACTAATCGATCGTCAATGGTAGACCATAATTATTATGGTCTACCATTGACATTTGTCACACGTGAGGCCAAAGATGAGAGAAATGAAAATTTCAACATTTCTGAATTAATTAAGTGAACTTTTCGCAGTAAGTTCCATACATTTTTGCTAAATAACAAATATAGGATTCGAATTCGCTGTAAACGGTAACCAGAAGTAGACGCATCTCATTCTCCTCGTGTGTCTTAGAAGAGGTACTGTATGGTATAACGTCACATTATCTGCAGAATTATGTACAAATCATGCAAACAACGAATAGGCGCCTAAGATAGGAACATTTTCAACAGAAATATTTGTTTTATTCCGGCTAAATATCGTTTTAGTTTTCGTTGCATCTATTTTCGTTTCGTTTTAGTATCAGTTGCCACAAATTTCGTTTTAGCTTGTTCAAAAATTTACATTTCGTAAAGCGACATTTTCGTTTTCGTTAACGAAAACAACACTACAATGGAGTGGAGGTAGGAGTTGATGAAGAACATGCTTGAGGTTGTGTAAAATGGAGAAAAGGAGTTTGGCATCTGCTTTGCTAGCAAGCTCAGAGACTGTTGGAATTGGAAAGCATTGTTCTATGTAATCCAGGTGTTTGGCTCTTTTTAGGAGTCTTTCCAGACGTTCTTAGTCAGAGGTGAGGGTTAAACCCCACCAGGATGGGAAGACATATAACAGTTAGGCAATGGTAGTAGCTTTGGTTATTTTATGCATGGAAGAGGAAGAAAAACCAAACCATGGGCTTTGAGTTTTCTGATAGCATAAAAAGAGGAGGAACAAGTTGCTGTGAGGTGGTCAATGTGAGCTGTGACTTTGAAGTCATCTTGAAGGAAGACACCCAATGTTAAGTTTTGACACGGGTTATACCAGGTATTTGAGGGAAAGGATGATTGGTGTCGAAGGTGGAAAAAGAAAGCGAAGATGAATAGTGACTAGAAAAATAATTATGATGAGGAGAATAATAATAATAAAAATGGCAAAGAGAATGATGGTGGTGAAAATGATGAAGATGCTAGTAATGGTGGTAATGTTGATGGTGATAGGAAAGTTGGTGGTGGTGGTGGTAGTTACCTGATCTCTTTCGGCTGTGTAGTGTCGGATACTGTTCTGTTTTTCGTTGATGTTCTCCTGTAGCATTGCGCACGTCTGCTCCAGTCCATTACAACGTTCAGACAATCCCTCGTTCTCACCTGTCAACTTCATGTACACCAATCGACAAGGTAAGGTAAGATAGTCAAAGGCAACACCATATCAGGCAGTGGAAGGTAAGTAGATAAATTCTAAGGTAAGATCAGGGAAGCCAAAGTAAAGTCATAGAATATAAGGCAGGTAATGTGAGGTAACAGACGGGAAGACAATCGAAAGCCAAGGAACAATAAACTCTAAGAACAATGGTAAGGCAATCCAAAGGCAAATTAAGAAGGTGAGAGTAGAAGCAAGGAGAGAATAGGAAGGAAAGAAAGGTGAGGGAGAGGAGGGGAATGAATGAAGGTCAGAGGGAGGGCAAAGGCAATCTAATGTACACAGTCATGAATGAAACAATTGGGACGGTTAAATGTGGAATTGCTTTTGAGGAAACTCTCAAAAGTGAGCACTGTTAAGGTCACACTGTTAAGGTCATTAGATTAAAGTGTGAAGAGACAAGACAAGGTAATGACCTGGTCAGTTCAAATGAAACAATAAGTTCACTCATTCAAAATTTATATAGCGCCCTCTCAATGTAACTACTCAAAAGCGCTCTCAACTCCAACCCGGACAAAAAGGTAAGTTTTCAAATGACCATAAAAAGTACATGATTTAGAGAACAGGCATAACTCCAGAGTAGGGCAATCCCAGACCCTAGGGCCTACAGAGAATACACAGTTTTGCACAGCTGCTGTACAGGCAAATAGAATCACAAGAACCGCCTCAGCAGAGCGAAGGGATCGACTACACAGGGCCTGTGAGAGTAAATGACCTGTGAACAATCGCAATGTAAGATACGAAATGAACTTTGGCATCTTCAGCATTAGAATAGATAAGTATCACTTGTCTAACTCGCTCCCAATCAGGCTCCATATAAATAACCATCAGTATAAGTATGACTCACAGTCTCGACCTTCTTCTCAAACTCGGTGACTTGTGACCTAAGGTCAGTGAGATCAGTGAGAAGTGATTTATTGGAGGTTTCAGCGAGGATCTTCGGTGTCTGGAGGTCAAGCTCCTTCTTCAATTCCGCATTTTCCTTCTTCAGCTTATCCAGTTGGTCATGACGACTGGACAAGGATCGTTCCCTACGCACCTCACCTGTCACAGGTAAGTCACACAAGTAGTCAACACCTTTGGCCAAAGCTTGGCGAGGCTCAAGCAATTTACCCTCAAACTAATACATGTATCAAACTGTCACATAGCACCCTTTAAAACCAGTCAACTTTCATTGTCTGGTAATGTTAACCAGTTAACCAATAAGCCAGCCAATCACAAATAAGCCTTCCTATCAAACAGTCAAACAGCAAATAATTATTGGTCAGCCAGTCAATTTCTAACTAAGGTCATGAAAAAACCCACGACCAACCAATTAACAGACCAATACATCAGCCATTCAGTCAATCAATTAATTCATCATTCAGACAATCTATATAGCACCTCTCCTCGATAACCACTCAGAGGCACATCCAGCCTAAAACTGATGAGAATAACCAGTCTTTCAATCAACCAATCAATCCACAATTAAAAAATCAATCAACCTAGAAATGTTTTACCAACCGTTTAGTTCCTCCATCTTGCATCCCATCTTCTCCATCTTCTCTCGCAGTTGATTGCACTGCTCCACAAACTCATCTCTCTTCACTCGCATCTCCTGACAACGAGCCTGCAGAGCATCTCTCTCAGCTGTCATCTCATCCAGCTTCTTATTCAACTCATCTGAAACAAATCAATCAAATAATCAATACACCAGTTGGGTGATCCATCCTTTGAATCAAACAGTGGATCATGAAGTCAGTCAGCTGCTAATTCACAAGTCAGTTAGTCATCAGTAGAGATGAACAGAGTTTCATTTTCCTGCAGAGTCTGAGTACCGAGTTTTACAAGTTGAGTTGTGCGGAGTTCGAGTTTCGAATATTGAAAAAGTGTCATTCTCTTGATGTTTAGCTTGGCAATTGGAAAATTTTTATGAATTTCTGGTTTTGCCTCAGCTGAAACTAGGAAGTAGTACCTTCCAAGTACTAGTAAAAGTATAGGCCATTGTATAAAATAATAAAATTCAATTTTCGTATTCAAATCAGAAATTCAGAAAGTCAATTTAAAAAAAAAAACCAGACCCATTTCTTGTCCGAGTTCTATGAAACTCAGCCGAACTGAGTTTCGCTTCATCCATAGTCGTCAGTCAACAACCAGTAAGTCAAAAACTCAACAAGTCATTCAGTCAAGTAGACAGTTATCAATCTGGTATGTAAAGTAATTGTAATTAGCAATTTCTATTGTCTTAAATTTCTCGACTTATAGTCGAGTATATACGGCATGCAAAGTAATTGTAATTAGCAATTTCTATTGTGCCATTGTGGAAAGAGGTAAGTGTTCCTTTGAGAATGAAATGACATTTGAGCAACAGAGCAGAGTGCACAGACACAGGAAGATAGTTCTAACAGTAGACCCATCTACCGAAAAATCACGTTCAGCTGGAACAGTCTTCTTCTGATCTGGGTACTACAAAGATATTCAGCTGACCTCATTGAGTAATGATACATATGAGGAATAAGAATTCATTTTAAATATCATGGTTGGCCAGAGTTCATTGTTTTATAAACAATGAGTCCCAATTTAAAACATATTCTTAGCTGAACAGGAAGACAGCAAAGATCAGTTAATCAGTTGGTGAACAATCGAATGACTGATTGCCTGGTCAATGGATGGACTGACCTGGCAACATGCATTAAAAGCTTTGTAAGCTACAAACCATTGTCTAATTTCAGTTCCTCATTCTTCTCTCGTGTGATGTCGAGTTCAACATAGAGCGAACTCTTCTCATTCTCCTCGTTCTCGCGTTCCTCCTGAAACAATCACAGATGTTTTCGACTCAATGGCAGTTGACTGATTAATCAACTTAATGAATGATCAAAGGCATTGGAGGTAAGGGTCAGAGGGGGTATCCATTTTGGGCATTCTTCTGTTTTTGGGCAAGTAGGGGCTGAACAAATGCAGAACAATCTATCAGAAGTTCAAAACTCAATAGCAGTGGACTTTGGAGGATTGAAACATAGATTGCAAAGAACCATGCCGCTAGATAGACTCAATAATTGTCTCCTTATCAACCTTGAACACGCAGCCACATATTTAGTTCTACAATTGCAGATGAAAGACATTATTGAGACATTTGGTTGAAGCAAGAACATAAATTCTGCTGTTCTAGAATAACGCAAGTGACTTTAAACGAACTATGCCTATTATTCAGGATTTATTTTCTATGGCACATTTGTAGAAGACTGATATTCTGCTATGCCTATGTTAATGATTAGAGCTGTAACGTTTATAGAGATATCGGCAATATTGGTAAGATAATCGGCGCTGATATTAAAAATTATTTTCTTTTCATTATTTTATATTATTTTCAGTCTTTAAGAGCAAAATGACAACAGCAACATCATCGAGTCTGTGAAGGGCAGCATTACGTCCCTTTCCATAGCGTGGGGAACTCAGGCTTCTACTTCAGACCACCCAGTAAGCATTGTGCTAGACTGCTAGTACTGCGGGAAAGTGTTTACAGCTGTTGTGCAGAGTGAGTCATAGTGCCTGCTTAATTAACCTGTGCACAATCATGTCATTTTAGGGCAAAGTGGCAGGTCGTAAAAATGGCCTGTCTGGGGAGTGAATGGCATCATTGGCATGTTAGAAGGCATCCAGTTACATAGATATCATTCCTCTCCTCCGTCATGCAAGGTCGACAGCGTCCGGTGAGCCTAATCTGTATTGGCTGACTAGGATTAGTCCCCAGCTACATGTATACGTCTCCTACAGAGCACATGTTTTGCTTGTATCATAACAACAGGCAGTAGCAGTAGGTCTATCTTTTAGAACCGGTCATCTTGGGAAACACAATGAAATAATCGGTAAAATAATCGGCGAAATAATCGGTATCGGCATAATCGGCAAAAAACGATATCGGTAGAGCTCTATTAATGAATAATTCATTTATAGGAAAGCAAGAGACAAAATATTACCACACAATGAAAGTCAAGTCCCACAAAAGACAATGCCACTGAAGATATGCAAAAAGGCAAAACAAGACAAGACAAATCATGCAATACAAGGCACCCAAACTAACCCAAGACAATGCAACATGTAACCTATGTGCCTAAATATTTGGCTTCATGTTCTACAAAGCTAGCCAAACTACGGGTAGGCGTTCCTAGTCAAAATCAATGACAATAAATAAGAACCATAGCAACCCAAGAGAAGCCAAGAGAGATGAATTGACCCTCATTAGCAGTAGTAGTAGTAGCATACCTTGACACCATTCATGAGTTCATGGAGTTCCTGAAGCTTCGTCTTCTTCTCAACGACCTCTTGCGTCAGTTTCTGCATCATGTCTGCCATCATTAACATGACCTCTGAACTGCGAGCACGACCTGTGTTGATGCGCCGGATCGAACGTCCGGGAACGCCGTCGAAACCTAATAACAGATTGCATCTTCTCGATAACTATAGTCCCTGAATTTCCTTTAAAACTAAAAGAGATTGTGACATTCACAACAAAGTTTTAAAGGCAAATAATGATTATTAATTATAAAACTAGATTACATCTTCATAACAACCGTTGAATACCCTTTCCCCAAAAAACTGAATACAGATCAGACCTCCTTGGCAAGAGTTGTGCATACCAAATGGTTCTACTAATATTAGAGGACTGTTCGAAGTTAGAACATGCCTCATCTGTGATGCAGGACAGAAGTCACTAAATGCAATTGAGATATTGTTTAAATATTATCTTATCGCACATTGAAACATCGAATAGTGACCTAATTACAGCTTCACTTTGGTAGACCATCAATAATTATTGATGCCTTGTGCAATAGACACAAGCAGGACATAAGCCAATGCATCCAGTTGTAATTTAAATTAACAAATTAATCATAATTTGTGAAGGTGTGCTATTTCACATCCACAAACCTCCAATAAAATGATAAAACAACAAAAGAACTAATTCTGCATGTGTAGTCTCACAACATGATATTCGACATGATGCTCTGCTGCATATGAACTTCAAGTTCAGCTTTACAGCACTTGAGTCAATGGCACACCTACTTTTTGGAGGCGCTTGAGGTTCATTTCCGGTTAGATCCTTGAAGAGATCTGGATAGAGATATTCGACGCATTCCATGAAGGCATTGTATCCAGCTCTTCCTTTGCGACAGATTGTGTCGATTAGAGAGCCTATGATGTCAACATACAACCAAGCATGTTTCTATAAACACTTGAAAACCATTCTTTTCTGCCTCCAAGTAGTAATATAGAAAGGGGCTATATAAATGAACGAGTGTCATCTTCTCTTACTACCATAACATGCAATTTTATCAGCATGACTTTATAAATTAAAATTATTAACATCATCATAAAAATAATTTGAAACACGAGTCATATCGCGTTGTGCCTTCTGAGAGGTAGGCCCTCACACTCCACTCCCTTCCTACAACTGCTTCTCAGGCATCTCTCTCTCATCTTAGAACGACTTTATTTGGGTGAGCTGGGGTGGAACTCTTCTGAGTAGTCACCTTGAAGAGGCGCTATATATAAATTCTCATAATGAATGAAAATCAAATGAGTCCAGCGACCTGCTCTCAGACTTCGGATATGGTACTTGGTCTCGATCTCTTCCTGTTCATCTGCAGTCAGAACGTTCTTGGTGCGAAGCCACGAGTAGAAGGACGAAGGTTGAATGCACTTGACCAGGTGATGATAGTACTTCTGAAGGAAGACCACTTCTTCCACCTCAGCACCAACCTCAGCCATCTGCATCATAACACCACGCACTCAAATCATAATTCATCGTATTAACATTCACAGTAAGTAAGAAAGTGTAGCATCAAGTGATGTGAATGGATGACTCACATATTCATCATCATCATCCTTAACTTACCATCACTTATCACCATAACCATCATGATCAAAATGATCATGGTCATTGTAATCTGAGATTTACATGGCAGAGGCATTGTACATTTCACAACCAAAACCCAGGATTGATCAAATAGTTGTCATGTGCTAAAGGAATAGAACTAAAGAAAGACTAAGGAGCTCATTCATGTCTTAAGATGCTAGGCACCCTATTTCAGAAGGATGGACCGACCACACACGGTAACTGCCCTGCACAAGGGGTGTTCTGGATGTGCAGGAGACCGCCAGGTCATCCTGCTGTGCTACACAGGATGACCTGGCGGTCTCCTGCGTAGCACAGCAAAGAAATCAACGGCCACAAACCAACAAGTTCGAGAAACGCAACTCCCTGAGACAAGAGCAGGAAGCACCTGCTACAAGACAAGTAGGCCGCTAAGTCAATGCATTTGTGCATAGGCAACCAGCGCAGGTTCTTCCGCAAAATCCATGTCTAAACCTATTCTTGGACACACCGGGCTGTATTCTTGGCCGGTTGACCACCATACTTAAGAAATCTTCCACTGAAAACGTTAACTCTGCTCCAGGCAGCAGTCTAAGAAACATTCTCAGTAGGTCAGCGGATTGTAATGCATAATTCATCAAATAATCGTTAACAGTTTATAACCAAAAATTTTCATTTGTTTGATTAATATTTTTACCTATTTCATGATGCCGAGTGGCAAGTGGGGCAATTCCAGAGTGAACAATTTGATAATGATAATGCAAATTACGCAATCCTTTTGCATTTAAGTCAAATGCCAATGGATAAGTAGGAGGTGGCAGCAAACTTAACTCTCCTCATTGCAATAAACAGTTCGCTAAACCATGGTTCTGACGCCGCATTGCTGATGTATGACCATTGACCTTCAGCATCAGTGGAATAATAATTGAAGACCTTATTTATAGAAAATAAGAAGCAACTGACTCAGTTGCTACATTCTACACAGCTTGTCAGAATTTACATAGCAGACACAAAATTAATCAAATTTAAATTAATCAAATTTAAATTAATCAAATTTAAATTAATCAAATTTAAATTAATCAAATTTAAATTAATCAAATTTAATTTAAATATTAGATATTAATTGATTAATTTACTTTAATCAGAAATAGTCCCAAATCTCAGCTAATCTCAAGTCATGCCACCATGTGTAAACTACTACACACATAAAGTGTTGAACAGTTCAGCCTGTCAGTTAGGATGTAGGGGTCTGAGCACCTTTCTGAGGTTCTTCAAATATATATGTATATACACATATATAAATTTTCATTCTTACATACATGTATGTATACATCACTAATCGATAAGACAGTACTTTTGAGGGGTTCATAAACCGTGCCTCACAAAACAATACACACACAAAGATACATAGGTCATTTTCATAATCAACAATCACCATCATTATGATCCTGATAATTACTGCTGCAATAACTGTGTCCTTTATTAATCAGCTAAACATGACAGGTCATTACTTGATAGACCCTCTAACAGGAAGAGGATACTCCACTAATGCTACACATTCACACAGCCAATACACCTTCTCAACACACTATAACACACCTTCTCTACTGACAGCACAACCTCACCAACCCATAAATTCACAATACACCTTCCCCACCGTAACACACTCTCCCCACACGTCAACACGCCTTACCCTCCCAACCCGAAACAGAACCTCCCCTTGCACCTCATCCCCACCAATAACTTGTAAAGACAATGAATGAATTCTGAATGATGGATGCATTGTAGTGGTGGTAGTTGCATTCAGCTTAATGAAAAGACTGTGTGTATGGTAAAATGAATCTATTCATTGCTGACTTATCCCCATTCTTACACTACAATGCCTATTAGTCATCAGCCAATCCCATGATTTCAAACCACAGCCGCCAATTATAAGTCATTTCCGGGTCAAACATTTCTGGTCCGCGCTGATAGGATATAACGTCTAGTCTTCAAGGCAACACCTAGGCCCTTGAAGGGTAAAGTCTCGACTTTGAAAGCCTCTTCAAGGTAAAGTCTCGGCATTAGCGAGCGGGTTCGACCCTCATCCGGGGAGTCACTGTGTAGGAACCTTGAGCAAGTCCTTTACGCACAATTGCTCTGCAGTACAACTGCAATTGCGCCGTCGAGGCGTGTGTGTGCACTTCTGAGCAAAAAATGTTGGAAGAAGGGCGGTATCAAATTTCGATAATAAATAAATTAATTAATTAATTAAAAAAGTTACAAGGCAAAGTCAAGGCTTTAAAAAGATAAGTGTCAAGGTAAAGTCTTGGCCTCTGTGGACTTCTTGCTGGTCTCTAAAGTTGTCTCCAAAATAACACTTGCCTGGGATAGACAGCCAGATAGTTCACCAGGCATTACAGTCTGGCACTAAAGACAGCAACGTCTGATTTAGTCAGTGTTCATAGACATCAGCTAACACCGACAATGTATAAACAAACATCTTTTATCCCACGAAACATCAACCCTCATGTCTCACCCCTACTTTACAAAACCTATCCCCAGATCAGAACGGATGTAAACCATTGTGATAAAGACCGTTTATTTATTGGTTTCGGTCACCCAACAAGTCGATGACATGGCCAACAAGTCAATTGACGTCTTGACTTTCAACCCACATCCTGCTTCACCAGTCACTCACTTAATCGCCTGTCAGCTAATTATGAAATATTTTCATCCACCAAGCTTACTTCAATGCACCATCACATTTCACCCAAGAAACCAACAACCCCTACCAGCAAACTTATTTAATAATTTAAGAAAAACAATTCACAGTTCTATTCCTACAACACACATTCCTCAGACTTTAACTTTGCAGTTGCCAAACCCAAAGATAGGATAAGGTAGGTAAAGGCAAAGAAATTGTTAACATAGAGAAAACCGTTTAAATCAAGGAAACCATATAAACCAATAAAATGTTTAAAAGAAATGTTTCAGCAAAGAGACTTTATGAGCAAGTGAATGTTGAGATATCTGTCTCAGAAAGTCAAGCACTTGTAAGTGTTCATATTCCAAAGTCTTCCTTAGATGAGCATATTCACATTTGCCCAACAATAGCAAGGACACAGGATGCCTTCCTCTGCAAAACAACTTGACCTGTGACCTATGGCTAAAAGTAGGTAGAGAGCAAAAAGCTATTCCCAGGGTCAGAAGCAACAGGTAATGTGCACTTCACATTTAATGAAGCCATGTGGGAAATCTAAACAGAGTCTTAAGATTAGATAAGATTAGATCAGCTCACACTAAATTAGATCGGGTTATGTTACATCAAATGACATTAGATCATAAACACTGTTGTCAATGTATATCAGCTTAAACCCGATCAATGTTGATCAAATTAAAGGAAGTACGAATCACATTAGGCTTAGATATTTGAGCCAATTAGATAACCAGAAAAGATCAAATTCTAAAGATTAGATAATATTGAAATAGCAATCACTCTAAACATTGATTGGATCAGCAAGAATAGATAAGATAGATAAACTTAAATGCTGTAACTAGGACACTCACACTGGTCAGTCTTCTGCTAGTCTGTATTACGACAACGATGTCCGTCTTCTATGCCGTATGTCTTATATGCTCAACTTTAGTTAAGTGACATAAAAAACTGCACAATACAAACACTTGAGTAAAGACCTTCAACTGAAGATGAACAGGGAAACAACTGCAATGAAACCCATTCAAATGGATTAACCACAGCACAGGGTTATGTCAGGATATAACAATAAAAACAGGTACAACAGAAGACTGACATAATCTGCAACCAAATACACTCACAATGCAAACCTAAAAACCCCAAATCATGACACAACCCAGGTACCCTACAACACCGAGGGTGGCTCTCGAGCATGCCCAGCTGGAATTGAATGAACAGTCTGCTACATTCTTTTGTGCCCAACTTCCTCGTTGCAGGAAGTACAAAAGAACTTAATGTAGGTACGTTGGGCTCAAGTGATCCGGTGACAATTCAAACCTTGTAGGGTCTTCAATAAAATTCTGAGCAATGGCTCCAGGCGTGAGCTGAACTGAATTCCCCAAACTCTAGCTGAACAGTTACTGTGTCTCCTTATACATGATAAAATCATCGTGACTCTGCCCGCATCAACAACATGCACCCATCAAACTAATCTAAGCAGAATAGATTCTAACCACTCAATCTGATCTCAATTTAATTAAGTTACTACATCCTGAAGAAGACTGAATTGTGTAGATAAGTATGAATCTGGAAACTTACTACAGTGCCTTTTAATACAAAACAAAGGCTGTCAATGTCATCTAAATGTTGTTAGAGCAATTAAGACAAGTCTGTTAATCACAAATGAATATTGCTCATTCAGATGAAAAGAAGAGTCATAAGAAGAGTGCAGCAGTCACCACAGACACAAAGAGTCCAACGGAAGCATACCCATAAACAGCTGACAGTAGAAGTCATGCTCAGAGTTCCCTTTGGACTGCACAGTAGCGAATACGACGATCAACTCCACACGACGACACTGGCAACACAGGTTCATTCTCAGCTCTCTCAGTCCGAGCCAAAGTCATCCCTTATATAGCCATGCAGAGGTAATCCCAGCCACACCTCAGCAACAGAGAACAGCCATCAATTGTTTGTGGAAACTTCCCAAAGGAAATAACGCCAAGTTTCTTTGAAAGGTTAAGTATATCAGATGAGATTAGATCAAATAAAAAATGCAGTCAGTCACCACTCACCAGTGAAAGTGATTTTTTTAAAAATGTGTACCGTCGCTTGCCACGCCGCGATAGAAGATGCCACTCGGTGTTATGTGGCAGTCCTTGCAACATGTCCTTCTAATCTCTCCTTGCCACATGTCCTTCTAATCTCTCCTTGCCACATGTCCTTCTATTCTCTCCTTGCCACATGTCCTTCTATTCTCTCCTTGCCACATGTCCTTCTAATCTCTCCTTGCCACATGTCCTTCTATTCTCTCCTTGCCACATGTCCTTCTATTCTCTCCTTGCCACATGTCTTTCTAATCTTCCTTGCCACATGTCCTTCTATTCTCTCCTTGCCACATGTCCTTCTATTCTCTCCTTGCCACATGTCCTTCTATTCTCTCCTTGCTACGTGTCCTTCTATTCTCTCCTTGCCACATGTCCTTCTATTCTCTCCTTGCCACATGTCCTTCTATTCTCTCCTTGACACATGTCCTTCTAATCTCTCCTTGCCACATGTCCTTCTATTCTCTCCTTGCCACATGTCCTTCTATTCTCTCCTTGCCACATGTCTTTCTAATCTTCCTTGCCACATGTCCTTCTATTCTCTCCTTGCCACGTGTCCTTCTATTCTCTCCTTGCCACATGTCTTTCTAATCTTCCTTGCCACGTGTCCTTCTATTCTCTCCTTGCCACATGTCTTTCTAATCTTCCTTGCCACATGTCTTTCTAATCTTCCTTGCCACATGTCCTTCTATTCTCTCCTTGCCACATGTCCTTCTATTCTCTCCTTGCCATGTGTCCTTCTATTCTCTCCTTGCCACATGTCCTTCTATTCTCTCCTTGCCACATGTCCTTCTAATCTCTAGTCCGAACTAATTTGGTAGAGCCAGGTCTAATCTAATTTTTATATTCAAAATGCCCAAAGTGTGTAATCTAAAACAGTTGGCTCTAGATTCATCTAATCTACGTCTACATTGCATCCTACTCTCACAAACGATTTTATATCTGTGGGGTTAATTGTAACCTCACATATGACTAAATCTCTTGAGTGATTTGTAGTCTCACAAATGACTTAAAATCTCCCAATTTAAATATAAGCTGGATCAACCTCACAAAATAATGCCTAAATCTCCTAAGTGATTTCTTGTCTCACAAATTACAACAAATCTCCAAAGCGACTCAAAACAAACCTCACAAATTATGACTAAATCCCTGAGTAATTTATAGTCTCACAAACAACTTCAAATCTCACAAGTGACTTATAACTTCATAAATGACTAAATCCCTGAGTGATTTCTAGTCTCACGCACACGACTTCAAGATCTCTGGAGTGACTCATAATCTCTTCAGAGACTTCCAATCCAACGCTTTTACACAATAGATGTATTGGCCTAAGGACTCAATTGATGGCATTGACAACTCATGATCAGTCACCAGCCGTACTGATATTATATCCAAACAGTTTCAAAGACGGCTATGATACAACATCATGTGATACAAACGGCTGGAAATTGCTCTGACCACTAAGCATCCTTGCACTGCAAACTCAGCATCTAAAACCATCTCAGTAACAAAGAGATGGTAATCCAAAACAAAATCACTAGACTGCATTCCAGATCAAGAATAGATGGCAGATAAAACAATCATAGGATTCTTGTTCTCAACTTTTTAAACATGACACACACAGGTCGATAGTACGAAGGTTCGATAGTCCGAAGATTCTATACTCTGACATTAATTTAAATATAAGCTGGATTAATTGATGAAAAGAATGTGTAAAACTGGGAACTGGATTGATATGAAAAGAATCATGCCTAAATGGAAACTGGATGAATTAAAAAAAAAATGGTGCAATCCAGCTTCCAGCCAAGCATAATTCTTTACATCAACTAGCTCCCATTAAAACCGCAAAATTATCACCTACCGACCAAACATCACGCAATCTTCGGACTATCGAACCTTTGGACTATAGACACAGAACCCACACACACACGTCTGTAAGTTTCCTTTTATCTGATCGGTGATGACTAAACATTTCACAGCTTCATCTCTTGCACATAAACCTTTTAATAAAGAAAGTAATTACCTTTGAAGCATACAATATAATTATTAATTAATAAATCACTCAACACTTACACAAATGTGTGATAGACAATAAATCTGTCATCTGCATTCATACTTAATGAATATTCTAATACAAACAATAAGTTCAGATAGATATGGAACTTAACGAATACCTGCTAAAATCATAATTTTTTTAGTTAATTGTCTAGCTTAAATGATTAGTAATTTTATGCCTTCATTGGGTGCAGTACAGTCTTAATCACCCTTGTTTTTATTATTTACATGCTAATTAAGTAATTAAGTTTCTTATTCATTGTCCTGAACTTACTTGCATAACCGTGCTATTACTAATTTTGTAATGGGTGTCCCTGCTAGCGGGATCTCGACCCCTTTAGTGTTCCTCCTTTGTTTCCTGTCAACCTTTCTGTGCTTTTTGTTCTTAATGTTTCGTTTTCTTAATTGGTTGGTCAGTGGCCAATAAAATTTTTGGTTATGGTTAACTCTACCCCCTTAGATATTCGCATGTCTAGGTCACGTAATACCTTTAAAATCAAATATAAACGCTTCCTAAACGAACATGTCACTCCTGAAACTTGAGGTGCACGATTCCATAGATAACTAGTTAAGTTTTTAGTTGTTTTTTCCTTTTCTCGTGGTTTCACTCAATCGCTGCTTGATTACTAAATGATTAAGGGTGGGCCAAGCTAACGGAACATTTACATGTCCCTTGGGGGCTTCTTTCTTTTCTCCCCATTGATCCTCTGTTGATATTTTCATTCTAATCCCCATAACATTGTAATCTATTTGCTTGTGTGCAATAAAAATGTTTGGTTAGGTTAGTGGTTAAGCAAACGGCATGCATGAAGTGTCACAACGTTGCGCCATATTAAACTAATGCGGGCATCCCCGAACAACGATCGCACCAAACCCCACCACCTACCATTATAAGTTTTGATTTTCAAGTCTCGAGTCGAGTTACTTTCATTTTCTCCAGAAACACCTACACATCAGATCTCTCCCCAGATAAATCGTAAACGTTGTCCATCGCTCCAATTTATTCTAAAAAAATTTTTTTGCGCCAAAACATTGATCAACAATCGTCCCAAACTCGACCCAAAGTATGTCAGGCCCAACGTCCAAATACTTTCTTCGCTCAGGCAAGGATAATTGCGCTTCAGCAATCTGTCATTAATAGCATAATATCTTCTGCACTCATTGCTCGCTGGGTGCAGTGGTATAGCGTCGCAACTTTAGCAGTGCTCTCATTGGTTGCTATTTCTAGACTAAACACGCGATAGGTTATTAACTTTCATTGAATGACCGACTCCCTCACTGACTGACTTGTCAATAAGTTGTCGTTGCCTCACTGGCCCATATTGCATTAGAATAGCTGGTGACTGACGGTATTTGATATCATCGTAGGACTAATCGTAAACAGTTATAACGCGTCCACAATAGGGAGGTCGTGGGAACCAGCCTATTCACGGGCGTTTGATCAACACTAGATCGATAAGCAGAGGTCAAGATAGACGGACGATGTTTAAAGTTGAAACAGCTAGGGAGGCATGCTACAAAGCAGAAGAGGAAGGCTCTGAATAGGATATGTGGAAAAGCAGTGATATCAGTTTTAATTGAAAGACCCATTGTGAGATAGCAAGAGGTGAGGTATTTGTGAGCGTAGGATGGGTAAAATATTGTTGTAATACTCGAGGGATTATGTTCCAAGGAGGTAATGCCCTCCCTCCAGTGATATGGTCTCAGAATATTGCTATATATATATATATATATATATATATATATATATTTATTTATTTATATTTATATTGTTTTTGGCTACGGTACACCAAGTTCATTTCAATGCATTTTGTAGTTCACATGTGGGTATCATTTGTGGTTTGTAACAATCAAAGAATGCTCATAGGCCAGCAGCAAAGTATTGTCATGGAAACGTCATGCAAAAGGGAAAGTTCAACCCTTCTGCCTACAAATGCACCATGGTCCAGTCTTGTACTAAATGAATGTCAATTCTTACTGAACAACTGCCACAAACATGAATGGACAAATTAAGGAAAATGAAACTAAACTAATTAGCAGTGAATGTCAAAAGTAGGCAGCACCAATTAACGAATTCAGTCTTTAAGGTGACTGTGAAAATGCATCCACAGCAGACTGACATCCATCAACCTTGGCGCCTCATCATGAAGACTCGCCAGAAGTCGTTCCACGATAAATCTTGAGGCTGAAAAACAGTGAACAGAATCTCACCTTTAACTTATCGTAGATGTATGCTGGCATTATGCAGATAGACAATCTAGCCATGACTCCCAAGTTTGGTATTGAATAGAGAGTAAAATCAGATCATCAACAACTGGCAAATTAAAGAACATCATAAAAAGACAAATTTTCTTCTAAGATAAGCAAAGATAAAACTACAGCCTTGGTTGCCTGTGCAATTTATGGATCTGCCACAGCTATTTCAGTACATCAACACAAGATAAAAGAAGAGGTCTGCCTAAAAAACCATTTTAGAAATTGGTAAAATTTTTCTAGAAATAGTGAATGAATTATATTGACGACTTTATCTATTTTGGTATCTCATGAATGGCTTTGGTTCTGTGAATTAAGAGTTGTTGGGGTGATGAAGATGGTTTACATGTGCTTCATCAGGAAGAAATTCCTCATGTCTTACAGGGTCAACAATGTTCAGTAATGAATTAGGACCTTAAACAAATGGCTAGGCTAAAGAAATAAAAAAATTAAACACTAATAAACTAACCCAGTCGTCGGAAATCTCACAGTTGGATGGAATTTTGAAGATGTCGTGGTTTGTTATGGTAAGGTTAAGATTACGGAAATCCATGTTACTAAGAAAAGCAGCTGAACACAAATAATATTGTTAATTGTTTAATATCCGATAAACAAATACTCATAACATATCTGAACATTCCTACAGCACAATTTGCAAAGGTCCTTTTCACATTTAATCCATATACTATACCCTGCTCAAAAATTGTGTGACATTTAGATGATGTGACATTTCAAGCTGCTGGCTAGAATACACCAGCTGCTTTCAAAAGGTGGTATGCACACTGCTGTACAATTCAATTAAAAGTACCTAGAGAATAAAAAAACCTAAAAACTTCCAAAGTCAAAATTTTAGGGTTCATAAGTTTTATACTCTTTAAAGTCAAAAGGTCTGAATTTCTGGGAATTGAGATTTTTGACGTTCACATTGCTTACTGGATTTGTCGCTAGTAAGATACAATGCATGGAGAGTCCTTCATATACTTCTGAGTCATAAGTTTGTCTGGTATACAATTGAGGGCTTGTTAAAAACCTAAAACCTTCTTGGGAAAAAGCCTATGTTTTTCCAGGTCTGGGTGTTCACACCACTATTTGTATGGACTGCCAAAGAAGGTCTCTTGCAATCGGTCGAGACTAGCAGCACACATGTTGTGAGTTTGATATTCCCACGAGTCGCTAAAAGTCGTTCTGATCTTAGACCTAGGCCACATAAATTCTCACTGCTTGCTAAGGATAACAAGAACTTCATCTCTCAAGTCTTATAAAAAAAACTCTTATGTAGAATCTCCAGCGAATTGTTGCATTTATTATAATTTACTATAATGTTATCAGGAACTCGATTGAATTAGACAATGCTACTAGGCAACTAACATATTGTAATGGTTTGTAGTATGACATTCCATGTGTATATCAATAAACAAATATTTATTAGGTGTCGCCAAGTGGTACGTGAGTGTACGCCCAAAATCCTCTGATTAGCTATGAAATTGACTATGACTATAGCTATGAAATTGACTATGACTATAGCTATGAAATGACATTATCTCAAAGCATAAAGCTCCATTTGTCATCAAGCACTACGGCTGGGGCTAGACCCCAGATCCTGCATGATAACGTACAATGTTCCCACTGTTAAATAATTGCAAGGGGACTTTGTTCTCGACTGTTGCTTTCGATCTGACATGCCACCTTTGCTCGGTGGCATGATGTAACATTCAATATTTCTACCTGGTGGTACAACACAAATAAAGTTTGAAAATTGATAGATTTTTATATTAAATTAGGATATATTGGCTTGGATAGAGTTGTAAAGGAAGACAATATGTATCGTAAAGCAGCAACTGCTATGTTTACTTTACTACACTTTAATACTATCAGCTACAGGTTAGGTTAAAGGACAACTCTCAGGTTCGCTCTACACCGAATGCTAGATGCTAGACTTAGTCTCCAGTATCTATAGATGGGATTCGGACGGGTTGTTGTAGGCGTGGCCTAATAACGCCCAGTGTCCAATGGCGACTGACATAGCCCTGTCACAAGAGTGGATAAAATAAGAATTCAATTAGAATAGATAAAAATAAAAATGTTGTGAAGTAATTAAATTAAATTAAATTAGCTGTATATTAGATTAGATTAGATAGGATGAGAGTATAGTAGATTAGGTGAGGTATTAAACCTGGTCTGGCAGCATGTTTCTCTACTGAGATCCTTGTATGGCATTTGAAGCACTCTCCATTTTCAGCTTGTTCTGGATGAGCCCACGGATTGCACGGCGGTTCACCTTCATACCAACGCCAGCCTAAAAACATTCAATCAATCAGTCAATCAAACAACCAATCAACAACCTCGATATGCTGAAGATAGAAGAACTAAGGTGGTTGGTAGATCTTTGTCAATCAACACTGCCAGGCACAGCACAGTTAGAATGAAAAAGTAAAACAAAATATAATTAATTTTCAATGTATGCATGCCCAGGGCTAAAGTAAGGCATTAGTCAACTAAGCAATGGGGCCCACCATTTCTGAAAAAAAAATAAAAAATAAAAGCCTATAAACAAGGAAAATAGAAAGAATAAAAGACTGCAGTGATATTTTTTATTTTGAAAGTCTTGTGCTATCTTTGGCTGATTTATATTTGTACTAAATTAATTGTGCTGAACAACCTTAGCATAACAACCGTAATGTTGTCAGCTTGTTGTGAGAATCTTATGGAAAATTAATGACAAAGTTCATCATATAAGTCGTCTTTTAGGTAAATTATCATAAAAAAATGAGATGAAATATAATTTAAATAAGTTTTTTATTTTTCGACTAGCAGGTTTCAATAAAAAATAATATTATGCTGTGTATGTTTTTAACACTAATGGTATTTAATTGTTCTAGTGATTGTACCCGAGGATTCTCACTAAAAAACGTAGGTCCGTTGTTCTGGAATTCACTACCTTTGCCTTTAAAAATTCTGAATACTTTGTTAGTATTTAAGTCACATTTACGTAGCTACTTGATTTCTCATGCTTCCTTGAAATGTGTAATTTAGGTTAGTACAACCCTTGTTTAATTTACTCGAATGACTGTACAATGTGCTATTTAGTTAACTAGCTTAAGTGTTACTGCATCTAATTAATTTGTTTTCTATCTTTTTTCGCTCTTTATTATCCTGCCTCCTGTCTCAATTTGAAAGTTTGTTTGTGAATCATTTGGGTGTCCCTTATTAGCAGGACCTTCTTGGCCCCTTTAGGTAACTCCCATTGTAGTCTAATTACCTTACTACTTATTATATCTACTTGTACGTTATGACTTGGACGCAATAAAAGAGGATGTTATGTTATTCATTTTCTCAGCGGAAAAGAATTAAAAAACGACTATAGAACCGCAATTGGCCATGAAAGGATAGATTCACTTAGCTTGCTGTATTTTGAATTGGATATGATGAGCGAAATACAGTTTGACGACATATGTTCTTATTAAGTCTAAAATTTGTGTCGTGTCTGTGCAATTTGTTTGTCTCTGCAATAAGATCCCACATCAGATGCTGGCGTAGGGCCCCATTGAGCCTTCATCCGGCCATTATGTGCACCCTTGTGCACATAAATATAAAAAATATACACAATTAAGTAGCTTTCAAAGCTCTAAACAAACAGCTTTAAGAAGACAATTGGGCAAATTGAAGAGAAATGAAGCTGAATATCTGAGCTGCTGCTCCCATCCTACTCACGGTTTCTAAAGAGTGTGTAGGCCGAGTCCTGGAGTGGAATACAGCGATCCCGAGAGAACTTGAGGAGAGTTCGGATGGGGAGGAAGAAGTGCTCATAGG
Source organism: Bimastos eiseni (assembly GCA_959347315.1). Taxonomy (NCBI): domain Eukaryota; kingdom Metazoa; phylum Annelida; class Clitellata; order Crassiclitellata; family Lumbricidae; genus Bimastos; species Bimastos eiseni. The sequence goes on from OY365814.1 coordinate 7,053,875, forward strand.
ACCAGACGTCATAGCCCAGAGCAGGGCTCTGACCAGGGTGCTCGTAATATCCGTGATATGTAGCATTCTCTGTCAAGTAATGCATAAACTCTTGAAGCAGAGATTATGTAATTTAAGACCAATCTGGCTACAATGATACTCCTCCAGCAGCAGCAGCCTATGATCCTTGATCTTTGCTATGATTTCATTTGAACAGTTCAGCAACCATTGAAGCCATGGATCATGGTAATGACTCTGTTGCAATGTAACTTAGTAATTGTGTAATACGATCAGGCTATTCAGAGAAGAAATAATGTAATTATCTATACATAATATTATATTTATATTTACTCTTATGATAATGATATTTACTCTTATGATAATGACATTTACTCTTATCATAATGATATTTACTCTTATGATAATGATATTTACTCTTATGATAATGATATTTACTCTTATGATAATGATATTTACTCTTATGATAATTATATTTACTCTTATGATAATGATGTTTACTCTTATGATAATTATATTTACTCTTATGATAATTATATTTACTCTTATGATAATTATATGATACAATCATACTCTTATGATAATTATATGATACAAGCATACTCTCATGATTATGATCGACTGCTAATATCATATATATGTACAAATATTCTAGTATATACGATGTGTGATTGTTTATATTTCGTCATTACACTTTTTGCATAAGTGCATCTGGTTTAACTCATCTATAATAATTATTATACTGTGCATTTAGTATGTTACTTACCAAACTATCATTATTATTAACGTTGTTACTGGTGTGGTGTTACTACTGATATTGGTTGTATTGTGGTGATGCGATACTTTTGATATTATTATTACTAGTATTTTATCAATACTATCACTTTTAAGGACTTTTACTAACTTAAGTTCTATTTAGTTAGTAAGTAGGCCTACATAATGAATTTAACCAAAAAAGAGGGTTCAGTGTTAGTACATTGATAAGCTGTTAGCTTTTCTTGGCTCTTGTTGTACAGTAATTGCTAATTCATGCTCATAACTGAAATGGTCGATTTATGCAGTAAGCAACAACTCAATTAAGTTATATTTGAGCAACTGAAAGGCTTCTCTCCACTGACATCTTTCAAACTAAGACATTCTAAATGTTGAATAATATATTACACGTATTATGTTATTATAAATACATTGAGCAAGTAGATCCTGGATTTGAAGTTATGGAATGAATTGGGAGCAAGGCTTTGGCTCATTTTGGAGAACATATAGCACATATTTGGCCTGACTGGCTTTGCAGACTGCCTTCTCTTACACCACTGGATTGAATACAATTAAAAAAGGCATTGTCATATAAAAGTGCTACAGATGCATGCAGTACGTCATGTGCTGTACCTGGTACACAGTATTGACTCATTTCCGCATTGAGGGTAACGTTGAAGCATCCACGTTGGGTTATGACATATTTCGAATTCTACAAACCAAAAAACTCACAAATGCATCATCTCCATTCGTCCACCCCTCGACACCCTTCGTACTCTTCATTCAACCAAAAGTTAACCCTGCAACCAAGATTATAAGTTGGTATCTTGACAATTGTTGTGGTACCATCTTGCACCCCTTCTACCACCTCTTCTCCTAGTATCATATTAAATGTCACCAAATGGTACCACAAAATTTGTCAAGATACCAACTTACAAGGAACCAATTTTGGCACTGGCCAGGTTCCAGATTATGAATGTGAAAAGGGGGAAATCGAATCACCACCCCCTGCCATTCTGAGACCTATAAATATTAATTTCATGGGAAAAGAGGATATCTGTACCCCCACTTTGGACTGGAGAACACAATATCCCACTTTTCATATGCATGGCAGAAGAAACAATTGTTGTAATTTTCGCACAAGAAGGTCGTGATTTTATACATCATGACTCAAATTAATTATCGAGCATCATCATTATAATGATCACCATCGTCTCCTTCATTGTTATCATAAGTATTATTATTATCCATTTCTTGACCACAGCACAAACGGAACCGTTATAATTATTAAATACCCGCAAAGGGAAACGATGCAAAGTGACACCATCCACGTTCTAAATCAAAGTTACACCCAAGCCGAGACCCATATTTACCAGACCCACAACCAAAATAATAATTTCCATGGCAGCCCATGCCAAGAGCGAACGAAAACAGTCATAACAAGCCACTTCACATTACGGGGGGCAAGATGGACATTTAATTGAAGTTTAGATCCTAAATGATGTCGTAAATGAGTGAACTAAAGCAAGTGCGATCAATGAATATGTTGCTAACAGCGCAAATTTATACAGCGCCTCTCACAGCTTTATAATCGAAGACAAAACGTCTGCTCTTGTTGGCGTCTGGGTCCTTATAGTCGAGCGCCCAGCGTTGATTCGCATAATCATAGGAAAATTTCGTAGCAATCTAAATTAACACACATTAATATCATATTACTAATAGTTTAATCTATGTGCCACATTATCGTGATTCAGTAATTAGTAAGTAGGGCCTGTGCAGAGTAATGATTAGTAGTCCTGCGAACAATTTCACATAATAAACGTAATTGAAGGCAACAAAATGTTATAGTCCCTAATGATAATAATATTAGCCTACACGTTGTTCCATAGCCTCGACGCTTCTCGTGAGGCAGTTAAATTACAACCTATAGATTACAACGGCTACAAACCTACAAGACATTTTTCAGTTAGTTCTGTCAACTCTGCCTACTGCAGTCACCATACTATGTAGACTACTTGAATATTGTATGATAGATACAGCCTGCACGCAAAGAAATTTGCAGAAAGTTGCGAAAATCTAAAATAGGCTACAGATGAACTTTCTGGTACTGCTCTTGGAAGAAATTGGGAACAACTCTTACTTTGTTATCTGGGTCCCTTGTTCTTGTTGTTGCACCAAAGTACTTTGCATCAGCCTCCCAGGTACTAGGGGAGCAACATCGCTTCGGGAGTTTTATCCACGCCTCGACAGTCGATGGGGCAATCCACGCACTTAACAAAACGTACAACAGCGTCGCCGATATGATACCACAAATAAACCGCCAACAAGTCATGGCCTTTATATTTAACAAGAAAACCCTACAAATACTGAAAAAAATGCAATAAAATATAATGATTATGCTGAACAGTTATCAGAATGTTTATATCAAGCTCCTTTACAATTATTAAAGGTCTCAGTGTTTGCTACGCTTGCTGTTTTTGCCCGAAATGTCACTATGAACACGTCATTGTGAAACTGTACGCCATGCTATTGGCCGATGACCTTATCATTCGAGCTTGTTTGATCAAGTTCGTCTGCAGCAGGTGTAGCTTTTTCTCATCGTTCATGTCTAGAACTTTGCTAATAGGCCTACCAGACTAGTAAGTTCAGCTTCCGCTCAATTTTTCTGTTTAGTTGCTGCTGTTGAGTAGGCGTAGGCCTATAAACTAGCTCAAATGCATCCGCCAACGCCAAGAACAATGGAGAATATAAACCACTATTAAATTACTATTGCTCCGATAGCAAATTAGTAATTAAATTTGTGCTTATATTTACATGCTAATAACTTAAACAATACTCAAATGACTATTGTATGATTGTGTCTTTGTTTTAGTTGACGAAATTGTGAGCGCTTATATTGTTATTTTCAACGGTTAGTGTAATTTAAGCCTGCAACGGTGCATTGGTCAAAACTTGTGTTCGGCGACTTTATTATGACCTTGTGTTATAATTACTTAGCAAATTACGGCGGCCGCAACTGATTCTTCTTTTGGACTTGTACTATTGGATACAGTTTACTCAAAGTATGATGCGTAGCTTTATTATTAAGGCGCTAAAAAATATATAATAATCTAAAGTATACAATAAGCACCGTAGTCTGTGTTGCAAATTATAGTTATTTTGGTTTTTTATCGTGACGGTGAGCGAGTTTAATTTTAAGAATTACTGTGTGCATTTATTATCCAATGCATAAAACATTGAGTTAATTTTCAGAATACTATAAATTGGAGTTTATTTGCTGTTATTTCTAGAAAAGTATTTAATTTATACATTTTAATATTATTTTAGTTTAATGTAATCTCTGCATTATCGCCCACAAACGAGCACGCGTTGTCGAATCTATGAAACTTTTTCCTTGATAAAAATATTAAAAGATCACTGAATATCATAATCTGACTGGATTAAGTAAATACGCAGTGTGTCCTTTTAACCCTAACTCTACGGTCTCTCTGACAATCCATGCATACAAGCTAATTTATTTCATTCCACTGGATGGAGGGTTGCGTAGCGAATCCCCGAAACTGATTTCCGTCGTATCCCCGAAAACGAAGCTGGATTGGTGAAAATGATTCTGCCTAACTGGAAGTTGGATAGATGAAAAAGAATTCTTGCATTAACTGGATCGATGAATGAATTGCACTGTTTTGAGACAGGCGTTTTTAAATGGTACATTGCTGTTTTCGGGGAATCGGACTTTTTGGCCTTTTCAGCCTATTCGGGTTTCGATGATTCGAGTTGATCCCGGATGGAGTGTACCAAATTCTCCGATTGTGATCCAAATATAGTGTATTGACCGAATTCCAAAAGCAAAGTAAGCATTGGGGAAGTGGGCAAGCGATGGAAGTCTGTCTTTTGAAGTTACTAAGCCAGATGAGCTTAGATTTAAATACAATGAGCTGGAGACTAAAAGGCTAATCCCAAAACAGGATATATATATATATATAAAGAGAGAAGTGTTTCTGTTCGGCGATGCATTTGCACAGTTTTAGAGCTATTCACTCGTAACCTTCACCGTTGGCTTGGGGAACACCTCTGACACACAGTCGAGGGGTTTGTGAAGCCCGCGGCCGCCCTCTTCCTGGTCTCCAGGAAAACACCTGTCTCAGGACCCCACCCCCAAGGAAATTTTCCTTGTCAGTCGTCAGGAACGTCTCGCCAAAACACCTGCATGTGATATCTCTCTGCCACACCTTTTGTTTGGGAGATATGCATTTGCACAGTCGCTCAGGTCGATATGTACTTTGTATGCATTTGCACACCTTTAGACCTATTGGCTCGAAACCTTTGCCGCTCACTCGGGGAACACCTCGAACACTCAGTAGAGGGGTTGGTGAAACCTGCGGCCGACATCTTCCTCCTCTACAGGGCCAAAAACTTGTCTCAACTCGGGCGAATGCTGGGTGCTAGTATATACATATTTATGATTATGAACATTGAGAATTAACCATATTGTCCCGTTAGGCCGATATACCGGCATGCCATTATTAATCGTATTCCCGTAAGGCCAATAAACCGGCCGTGCTAAACTTGTCAAGTACCCGTACTATCGATATTTTGGCATTGCTTCTATACTTTATTCCAGTATGGCCTGTATATCGGATATGAAAAAAAGGCTTGTTTATTTCATTCCCAGCATGACTCAGAAAGGCTGTGGTCTAATTTTAGAGTTATTAGGTCACCCAAAGGTAATGTCAAGTGAGTTTGTCCAGTGCAGTAGCATAAATAAACATGACCATAGCCGTTGAAATGCCGAAACGCAAGACATCTGGCAGTTCAAATAAAACAATTGTTACAAAACAAACATTTTTTGGAAAGTGGTATACCTTTGGATAGGCGAGAGGAAAGATTATGGACAGTATAACAGTGGAGATGAATCAGTTGAAACCAAAAGTTATGATGTGATGAGGAAGTTCCTTATGAAAACATAGCACTGTGCTGTGTTGCATTGCGGTGGTAGCACATGTTGGGCAAATTACCACAGTAAAGTGGAATTCAGGGTCTAAAACGTTAGCTAGATATCATAAACTTTTAATTAAAATATCAGACTTCTTATCGCAGACAGTAATATTTCAGTTTACATGCATTCTGAAGTTGTTGACTTTTAGACCAGGAGCTTGGGGTCAGAGGCGTTTTCACGCAGAGCTGCAGGGTTAACCCACTTTTGTTATGGGGGCTCAGAGGCGAAAGGGTTAAGGTGTTGTACTTGTAGGTCTAAATACCGTATTGCTTGTGTTGCTTGGATATGGATCAGTTATTGAATCGCATAATCTTTTGTAATTGTCTACCTATTTCTGGATTACAAGACAAACTAATCATTGCACGGAACATGAGATGGCCTAGGACCTAGGTCGATTCCAACATCATTCCGGTCGTTTGGCAACCCCTAAATATATACCAAGTCAATGCAAAATTATATGCATGAATGTAACTGTTAAAGGCTGCTTCAAATATGCTATTCAGAATATTGTGTAAGGGGTTATACAGTGGCTCGGTGACAATGGCAACTGAGATAAACAGATTGGGATAAGCTAGAGAGCTGTCACCTTCAACAGCCTACTGCCTATGTTAAAGTAAGTAAGTAAGTGTATATACATTCCACAATGAGTCATGAGTGGAGCTTTTGGTCTCAGACAACAACGCAGTACATAGACAAATGCTGAGAACATGCGAATGCACGTTGATGTAAACTGCTAACTAGAGAGCACGCCAAATTACAAATGCTTTACAACTCCTCGGTGATAAATGTAACAAAGCTCAAATCCTCTTTCAACACATACTAATTCAATTTTCAGTTCCCTGACTTCTTATAACTTATGAATATATTCTTTTTTGGCTAATTGCTTGTACTATGCCTTGAAACAACATGAAGCATTCTTGTCAAAATGTTCTCTTATAGTTGTTTGTCCCATGGATAATGCGTTCATGGACTGCATTATCCGGTCTCGGCCTCATGGAGTATGGCTGTGGTCTCAGTGGTGGATGAAGTTGGTTCAACACATGGCCCTCATCAAGCAATACAGCTGCAAAGATGTTCTAGCCAACTTTGCATTTTCTGTTATAAAGTGTCCAAACTAGCAAGTTTTTTTGCTTGCTCACTGGATGCCAAATGTTTTGTATGTTGAATGACAACTGATTACATTTGAATTGGTCTTATCTGTTGGGCTTTGTGGATTTCAAAATTGCATTGTGGATGCAGAAGCGGTAGTAATTGGTTAATGTCCTTTGCATTGCAATTGTGCTATAAAATTTTGATGATTTTGTTAGTTTGATTTACTTTGCAGGTACACTGTGTACATCTTTAAAGTAATTTTCAGTTTAATTTAGATCATGGGCCAGAAACGAAAAGCACCAAGTTCAGACGTCAGTGGCGAAAAGCCGTTCAAAAAGGCAAGGAAGAGCCGAGATGCAACTCCAGGAATGCTGATGCAAGTCAAAACTCCTAAGGTCAAGAGTCCAACTGTTAAAAGGCCAACGGTCAAGAGTCCAACGGTTAAAAGTCCAAAGGTCAAGAGTTCAAAGGCAAAGGGTGATCTTTCAGTAATGAAAACAAAAAAGGTGAAAAAAGCGAGAAAGGGTATCCCAATTTCTGAAGAGCTTTCTGCCAAGAAGGTAAATAAGCCCTCAGATCTATTTATTTTAGTCCATGGGTTAATGATTGGTTGAGATGATCGAATAATCAATTATAGCATCTGTTGAATTTATGAGTTTTCATTAATAGCTTTTTCAAAATTTCAAATGTGGTTGTTATTATTTTGATATTTAAAATAGCTTTTGTATAAGAGTATTTTTCTTTTGACTTGGGATATATGATATTTAGATTTTTCGATACAGGAGGACTTAAAAATTCTCTGCTCATGAATTATAGGTTTTGTAAGCAGTTTCATATTACCTTGTTTTTAACCCTTTAATGGCCAGTGTGTACTAAAATGTATGGGAAAACATATGCAGCTGGTTGCTTAAATACATATGACCTATTACTTGGAATATGACACCAATTGAGATTTGTCTATCCAGCAATATCCAACTCTTTAAAAACTAGTAAGAACACCAGCTTATTACCCCCCTCCCCTAATTGATTAGTATGTCCACAGACAGCATTGGTTAGAGAGGTGGCTGATTGGTTAGAGCGGTCGGCCCATAACACTCAGTGTCAGCTGAGTGGGCGGGTTTGACCCTCGTCCAAGGCGTCACTGCGTAGGGACCTTGAGCAAGTCCTTCGCACACAACTGCTCTGCAGTACAACTGCAATTGCGCCGTTGAGGCATGTCTGTGCACTTCTGAGCAAAAATGATGGAAGAAGGGCGATAGGAAATTTTGGAATAAATATAAATTAGTTAACCAGTCAAGAATCAAGATTATGAATTTTCTGAACCTGCTGCCTAATGTTAAATTGGAAAGGTTGAGCCATTTACTTTCCCAATTATCCCTTTTCCTTGTGTATCCTGTTTTCTTTTGTCTGTTTGTCATCGTGTTCATATGGTTGAGGTGAACAATAAAAGCATTTGGTTATGGTTAAATTTGATTTTAGTTCAAGTAGATTAAGTGGACAAGCAAAACTTTTATTCTTGTATGAAATAATTGTATTCCAACCGTCAATTAGAAGTCTTCTGTAAATTTCACTTGTGAATTTTAATTTTTTTATTTCCAAACAGACCAACTGGACAAACAAGACTCGCGTCCTCATGTTTTCATCTCGAGGAATTTCATTCCAAGGCCGTCATCTCATGAAAGACGTCAGTCGTATGATGCCACAGTCGAAATCTGGTGAGTTATAACAGTCATTGTTGTTGAACCAATTGTTCATCAAATAAAGTGAGCTAAGACAATCAAGAATGTTACCAATTGTTTGTGAAATGCGGTAAGTTAAAACAATAAAATTGTTTACCAAATGCAGTGAGTTAAAATCGTCATAGATGTAACCAATTGTTCATCAAATACAGTGAGTAAAGACAATCAAGGATGTCACCAATTGTTTTTGAAATGCGGTGAGTTAAAACAATAAAAATTTGACCAATTGTCAATCAAACAGTCTGGGCTCTTGCCCCCCAGCCAATCTGGATTCAGAGGTCACCATTTTACCGACTGCGCTCATGTCTCTTCTCTCGGATATCCACTTAGCCATCGATAAGTCGCACCTATCCCTTCTGGCACATTTCGATGTTTCCTCAGCCTTCGATATAGTTGATCGCGATATCTTGATGCGGCATCTTGACCTATCTTGCGGCTTTTGTGGACCCCTATTGTCTGGTTCAAATCTTATCTTTCAAATCGTTCCAAGATGGTTGTCCTTGTTGATTCCAGAATGGCCTGGACTGGAGTTGAGTTTGGGGTCCCACAGGGCTCAGTCCTCAGTCCCATCCTCTGCCTACTCTATACAGCTGACATTTCATCCTTATTTTACAAAACACCTATCCACTGGCCATCTCTATGCTGACGATGTCCAATCCTTTGTACATGGTCCTCCCGCTGAGCAGCTCTCTCTTGTTGGATCAATCTATTCACTGTTACATGATCTCCACTCATGGATGTCGGCCAACCGACTTAACCTAAACTCCTCTAAAACCCAACTGATCTGGTTTGGAACAAAACAGCAGCTCCTTCGGCTCAATCTCCCACTTGTCACGTCAATGTATCCTGATGTCACATTTGCATCCAGTGTCCGTGACCTAGGTGTCATGCTTGATAGCACCCTGTCCTTCTCAGAGCACCTCTTGCAGTTGACGCGCTCATGCTACTATCACCTAAGGCGTCTGAGAGCCATCAGAAGATCTGTATCCTCTCCTGTATTCACAACAATAGTCCATGCCTTCATCTGTTGTCGCATTGACTACTGCAATTCACTATTTGCTGGCCTTCCCAAGGCACGCTTATCTTCCCTGCAGTCTGTTATGAACTCTGCAACCAGACTCATTGCTCATCTCCCTCGCTACTCCCGCATTTCTACCTACATGACCGACGTCCTACACTGGCTTCCAATTCCTCTAGCATCCAATACAAGGTACTCCTCTTTGTCCTTAGAACTCAACAGGGTAAAGCTCCTAAATATCTCTGCTACTTAATGCGAAATCCTCTGTCTGCTGTCTCCTCCCGCCCTCTCCGGTCTGTGGATCGACTTGATCTTCTTGTTCTACAGGCAAGGACTGCTATAACTCAACACTGTGCTTTTGCAATTGTGGGCCCTTATATGTGGAATGACCTGCCCCCCATTATTCGTAGCAAGCTTTTAATCAGGCTCCGACCCTCATCCCATCGTTGCCTGAAGACTCTCTTATTTCCTCTGGGCTGTCACGCTGAAAGATATATAAATAACCAGATACGATACGAAATGCAGTGAGTTTTAACAATAAACAATGTGATCAATTGTTTACCAAAATAATAAACAGTGAGTTAAAACATTCAAATATGTGACCAATTGTTTGACTAATCCAGTGAGGGGTACTGCTTTAAGATTCAGTCAGTTTCTTGGCATAGTGGACAGTGTTTGGATAGTGTTGGTTTCCAAGTAGAAAACAATATGGTACTGAATGATGATTAGCTGCTCATTGTTGACTTGCTGTTGCAACCTGTCTCCCATTATTGTATCCTACTTTTGTATTTTAACTTTTTAGAGACGAAACTTGAGAGGAAAGAAAAGCTGTTCGTGATTAACGAGGTCTGCTTTTCAATTCTTTGCCATGAGCATAATGTCTTTCTTATATTGACTTCTCAGTATTGTGTGGGGTTATATAGCTTCTCTGGTGAGTTATAACAGTGGTTAGATCGCTATTTCGTCTTTGTAGTTATGTAAGATTCCTTGTTGTCTAGTGCTTAGCAAGAGGCTTTTGGATCTGGCTACTAGTTAAAATCTATTGCTACATTCTCTATGTAAATATCCATACATACTCACAGGTGAGATTACGGCTAGGTTATAACTTATAGACCAGTTTAGGAGTCAGATTGGTGCACAGTGGCTTGTGTTTAAAGTTGTTACATGGAGAACAATTAACATTTTGGATGATGGTTGAAGATATGATTTTATATTAAACTCTGTTTAAGTTTCTGGGTTTTATCTTAGAAATACTTCCATTCACAGGAAGCTGAGCTTTCCTCTGACTTAATTAGTCGTCATTATTTCCTATTTATAAGCACAATGTCTGAACACTGATAGCTTGTAAATGCATACATATATATGCATACATGTATATACATATTTATCTATATATACATATATATATATATATACTTATATATATATATATACATGTATACATATAAATACATACATGCATATATACATACACATGTACATATATATATACATATCTAAATACATATATATATATACATATCTATGCACATATTCATACATATATATATACACACATATATATATATACACATACATATATGCAGATATAAAATTTGCTTGCCGTATAAGGGTAGGTTTTAAAAATTTTAGAGGACGCTAAAGGGGTTAAAAACTTTCCTCAAAAGCCATATTGGTTGACATGTCATAAAAGAACTGCAGTGTAACACACACCATTGTATTTCAGCTTTATTTTTACACACTTCTCGAATCACAAAGTTGTGAGTCATTCCTGATGACTTCACTCTCCTCATATACTTTTTTGCTGTGTCATCAACTTAACATGGTTGATGATTGTTTACAATTCTTGTGTAATAAGTGCATGCTTTTATGTTGCTCTAGTTGTGTGAGATGAAGAACTGCACCAAATGCGTTTTCTTTGAAAGCCGTAAGAAGATGGATACATATATGTGGTAAGATCAACTCATGAATGAATTGAGCTATTGAAGTTGATTGAGAACAGGTGATTGATTATCAACCAAGGTATTCGTTGGTTTACTGATTGAATTTGGTTGATTGATTTGAAGTTAACTTGGAAACACTTGAACAATGTATATACGTGATTTTGACATTTCAGTTAGCAGACTTTGATAATGGATATTTCATAGTTAACTTTTGAATCTTTTATCCACTCACAAACAGCAAAATATTTTTATCATACTTGGCAAATATTTTTTCTATGAAAAGGAACCGTTTAAACTTTTATAATCTGAAGTTTAGCTATTATGCTAAGGGCCAACCTATTAAACATGTTCTAAAAGTGTCTGTGTAACTAATGCAGTCCCCAACTTTTGAAAAGAGATCCCTATTGAATTGTTGAACTGATGTTAGTTGTGATGAACTGAAGGTTGCAATATCTTTTGCTCACACTATGGTGAAGATGGAAAGAATATCTGAAAAGAAATACACTACTTCTGATGTTGCATTCTGCTCTTCATTATGCTTTAGAGTATATCATACAAAGCGAATATACTAAATTGGTGCTATATAAATTCATGAGGAGCGCTAATGGGTCTCTTTTACTAAATTTTTTTGGTTTTTATGTCTCTCAGAGCAGAGAAAGAGTTACTGATTATTACACTTACAAATGTCAGTCTTCATTTTGAAAAATACCTAAAAATTATTACACATGTGTGGACAAAGTTTATTTTATTCCATGGGTTAATGATTGGTTGAGATGATCGAATAATCTGTTCCTATATGATTTAAACTTATTTTTATGCATCTAAAAAGCTTTGGTGTATAACTACTAACCATCATATTTTTAAAAATTGTACCTTTGGGAAAGGTCTTCTATTGATAATGAAGTGTCTAGTTGATGTGTTGTTTTTAGGATGGCGAATGCACCCAACGGACCATCAGCGAAGTTTCTGGTTGAAAACGGTGAGTCATTTCATTTTGGTCAATATTTGTGTCATTGTAGTGGGGATCGTGGTGATGGTGGTATTGGTGTGGGTGGCATTAGTGTGTTGGGATGAACATCTGATGACCTCATCTGTCATTGCCCTTGATGTTGCATTTGAGGGGATTAAATGTGTCAAGTACCCCTCTGGTGATGGTGGTATTGGTGTGGGTGGCATTAGTGTGTTGGGATGAACATCTGATGACCTCATCTGTCATTGCCCTTGATGTTGCATTTGAGGGGATTAAATGTGTCAAGAACCCCTCTATATCTGCCATTGTGCTATAATAATTATGCTAATTATGATTGCAATGATGACGATGATTTTAACTATTAATTATTATTGGAGAATTTTTTTACATGAATATTACTGATAAGTGCTTCTTATTGTGTTTATTTTATTCTTGTTTTGGCATTTGTTTATTTATTGTTTCATTATTATTACTATTATTGCTTTATATTTATTTACTGCTTTTTATTTATTTATTTTTTATTATTAGTATTATATAATTTAGATGAAAAAATGTCCTGTATTCGAGAAGTCTGTCATGAAGGCAACTTTTCCTGTTATGTTGTTAGGTGGTTTTGCTTTTAGACTCAGTTCATTTCAGTAGGTGGTATTCTGTTATGCTATGAACCCCATATGGATGTTATTTTAAAGATTAAATATTACCCTTCATAAGATGGTTTAATAACAATTTTAAAATGTTTTTCCCATGAGTGGGAAATTACTAAAAATTACAAAGAATATAATTATAGCCCTCTGACTGATTTTATACAAAGAATTGTTTTTTAACCATCTTTGGATGGGGAATAACAAGTTGTTAATGTTATTATTTTACTCTTTGCTGTGTTGTATTGCATATTACTTTACTATCATTACATTGTTGTTATTTTTATTAATTGCATTTACTTATTGCTCTGTATAGTTCACACTATGCGTGAACTGAAGATGACTGGAAACTGTCTGCGGGGGTCGCGCCCTTTGCTCTCCTTTAACAAGGTATGTGACCATATGTGAAAAGCGAACTTAATATTTATGAGATTGTCTTAATTGAAATTTTAATTGCACACTGAGATTTTAATTTCACTAAAGTCACAATTTTAATTATTTTTAGTTTAAGTTCATTTTCTTGCAGTTTCATGTATTTAGTCTGTTCTCTAATTTCGTTCTGAATTTAATTTTGAAATCATTGGTTCCAGCTGGTTTATGATGGGCTCCATTGATTCACTTGTGGTGTATCTATGGTTACTTTACTGTTACTTTAACTATGCTTCCACTAGTAGCAACCTTTGCCTGATTTGTTGGATAAGAAGAACTGTAAGCACTTATTTACTTTGGCATTTTAATTGTATTAGTTTATATGGCGTTTTAATTGTTTTGTAGTAATTATTTCAAGAGAGAAAGACATCGGTACAAAAGGTCAAGGGTCTTTAATTGAACTTAATGATGCTTAAGGTTTGACTAAGTGCCCTGGATTTTTCGAGTTTTTATATATATATATATTGAAATGTTGTTTTCTTTGAAGGAGTTTGATGAGGAGGTCCATTGGCAGGTCCTTAAGGAAATGTTCATTCAGGTTTGCTATAATCTGGTTATGCTGTTAATATTTAATTAGCCCTCCACTTATGCTATCATAAAAATACTCTGGTATGACATGCATTTATGCACAGTTCATTGCAGGGCTGTTAACAATACTGGAAAAAAGTATTGCAATAGCAATACTAATACTTCATAATTAAAAGTATCACGATACCAATACTTTTTCTTAAAAGTATTGCAATGCCAATACTTTTAGCAATACTTTTAAATATGCTTGCTTAATTCGATCTTAGCATAAATTATAATTCATGCACCGATCATTATAGAAAATTTCTCATGAAATCGCTTGGAATCTAGATCATAAGGAATCTAAATAAGAGGACTGGTTACTTGTTAAATTTCCATGCACACGCTTTTCTCTTAAACACAGATGTCGCCCCAATCTAGATATTTCTTTTATTTGAAAATATGGTGTTTTGAACCTATTACAGCATTTTTTTAAATTTCGCTGACATATCTGGTAGTCATTCGTAAATTTGGCTTCACGACTAAAGGTTGATGAATCAGGTTGTTATTTTGAAAGGATCTAACATTTCTAAAATTTCCTGAATATCGCCCAAAAACTGTTGACACTAAGGAACATGGGGTGGGAACTTTCATATTGGTCTTTGGGCCATTCACAATGTCTCTGAAGTAGCCTTCAGGCAAGCTATTCAAACACAATGCTCTGATATCGCACTTGCAGTCTTTATTTCCTCAGTCCTATTCGATTTCAAGATCAACTAAATTTGCAAGCACTCTAAAATTAATTGGGCAAGCCACTTCTACCAGTGAACGCAAAAGGACATAGGCCTACTTCGGTCATTTCATTATTTAGGCCTGTAATATATTCCATCTGTTCGCGCCAAGGGTTATATGGCAGAAAGAGGCTATATACAGGCCTAAACTTATCAAAGCGCAACGATTGACTTCGCATATTTCTTGAGAAACCATATAAATTTCAGTGAGAAAAAGCATTGGTATCGAGTATCGCTGACAGGCTAAAAATAGGTATCGCGATACCAGAAAAATAAAACTATAGCGATACTCGTTGCGATACTGACAAAAGTATCGGTGATACCAAAGTATTGAGATATTAACAGCCCTGGTTAATTGTTTATTACATAATTAATTAATTAATTACTTTGCATATTGCATAGCTGAATGTTGAACTAAAGTCGTTTTATGATAGTGCTACTCAAATGTCAGACTGAAGTCTGCTATATGGACTGTAACTGGCTGTGTAGCAGTTAAGTCTTTTCTTATGGACTTCACAAAGGTCCTGAATCCATGCATGAGTTTTGAAGACCTGCATTTATGTTGTTTTTGAGGTCATTGTATTGGATCTTGTCTGATTTTTATGGACCTTGTTATGCTTATTATGCAAATTAATCTTTGTACTTCTAAGTTATCCTTGTCTGTTTGAGCGTGGTGGATGATTTCTCTGAGATGTCAGATTTTTATTGAACTTTTCTAATGGATTATGACTGATTTTACTTTTTAAGCAATCATTAGTTGCCAGAAGCTGATGCACTGTTTTGGGCTTTTTGTGATGCAACGACAAATAATCTTTTTTTTTGTAAACTGTGTTTGTCTGGCTGCTTGACACTTCGTGTATTATGATAATGATGCCAGAGAAGTCAGATTATAGGCTGTTTAGTAGTCAAAGTAGTCTGCTTATATGGTTCGACTTTATTTGCAAACAAGAATTTGTCATATGTAAACTATTTCACTTGGTTATTGAATAGATACATTCTCTTGCTTACTAAAAGTAGATAGTTTTGCATGTATTGTCCAGATCTTTAGCACGCCCCACAACCATCCAAAGAGTCAGCCATTTATTGATCGAGTGGCACAGTTCTCGATTGCTGATGGCAAGATCTGGTATCGAAACTACGAGATCATTGATGAGAGCGGTGAACTAGTGGAAATAGGTTAGTAGTCAAATAGTTAGATGCTAAAATTGCAACGCAAAGGTTTTGACTTAACATACCGTGATGATGATAATAGATTCATTTTTTATTATAATATGATCAGGATGACACATTGCATCTAGGGCATAACCGAGTAGACAATTTCCACCAAGTACCGAATCCGAGTATTTGGATGCACTATCTGAGTGGTAGCGGCAAATCTGGCAGCAAGCACATTTCGTAGGCAAATCGTAGTTAACCTGCCACATGCACAGCTATGGAGAACTATCTATAGTCAATGCAGAGTCTATTGAAATATCCTTCATATGGCATATCGTCACACTCTAGGCTATAACAATACATTTATTATTTAATAACTTTATTCGTGAAAAAATGTAAAACTTTGTTAGAATATTTGAAATATGAAGTTATCAACAAACGTCTTTTTCAGTTAAACTTCGGCTGAGGTGAATGTCCGAGGCAATTTCCGGTTATGCATCACAGCTTACATTTTGCAAAGACACCGTTTAAAAAATAATATAAATAGATGTTAGATTTGTGTCAGTCATGTGAATAGCTATAAAATGCTCTTATGTAAGAGTCTTTTGGCAGAAGTTTTGTCTGCAGGGGTGGAGGACATAGCATCGCTGAACAATTGGTAAGGGTTGAGGGATAGAATTTTCCTCTTGTATTGTTGGATATGTTTATGTAATTGTTATTTTACAAGAGGAGGAATGTTTTGATGCAATAAATTCACCATGCTGTCCATGTGCTTTCATTACAGGGCCAAGAATGGTTTTGAATCCGATCCGAATTTTCAGCGGAAGTTTCTGTGGAGAGACACTCTACAAAAATACAGAATATGTGACGCCAAACGTGGTTTGTAACTAGTTCTATTTGTTTATTAATGATTTCTTATTTTGCTTCTATTTTGTTATACATTTTATTGTGTTGAATCATAGCATTTGCTTGTGCAAATTGTGTATAGATTACTTAATTTGCTGTAATTGATTTGATTTTATGTGTTTATTTGCCTGAATTTGTAGGTACGAAGCCTGATGAAGAAGACGAAGAAAATGCGTTACCTGGACCGTATCGATGCGAAAAAGTCACGTGAAGCTCGTCATGAGGAGGTCACATATCCCACAAGCGCACTCGATGACGTATTCCAAACGAGCTAAACTTATGACTTTACAATGCGCCACCTATTGAAGACCTAGTGGAGTTGACTAGCTTTTCGACTCTAACTAAATGTATTGAAGTTCACAAATTGCTGCTTATGAAAACTTCCTGCGGTTACTTATTTCAATTAAATATGTGTTCTCTACAGTTTGTTGGGACAGTTGATGCCCTTGGATTTCATGTGTGTAAATCAATTATTATAATAAAGATGACAGCTTATCTGATGCCTAAACAAAGCTATTTCTCTACCAGGGTGCCTCAAACAACTAACTATAAGCGGGATGAGCCCTAGAGCACAGATGAATCTTGAGCTCAGACCTGAGACAGTCCACTGAGTCGGCCAATCTGATGGTAGATACTGCTAGGTAGACTGCTCCAGCATCTAGGACTGGCGCTGAGAAAGCGCGAAGGGTAGTAGAGATCAATGACCAATCAGTATCTGCACTGGCTTTCTGTTGCTCAACCTAAATCTTGGAATTCCCTTCCGATATATGTTTTATTCGCTTGTGTAATTTTAGTTCAATGTAAAACATGTTTACTTTGGATATTATTTACAATGCGCAGTCTCGGTTTCAACAGACTTCTCTTGTGAATGTTGACCTGATTATGGTTTAACAACTCAATTGATGCTTTACGGATTATACTCCGGTGCTATAGAATTTTTTAACAGTAAAACCTTGATTGTTCTTACATAACTATGGAGTTTACTGTGGATAATGCTGGGCATTGTACTCAATCGTAATATTATTCACTATTGCTCAATCATAGTTGACATTTTGGAAGGTTCTTTGATGTGCTTGTTGTGGTGGTGTCGAGGAGAATTTCACATTGAATTGACTCAAGCCTAGTGTCCTCCAAAGGAACACTATCATAATGTCCAACGGATGCACAGCTTGACTTTTTCCATTAGCTTCCTGTTTCCCAGCATTATTTGATATAGAGTATAGCAGTATGAATGTAAGTACAGTATGAACAGATGATCACAAGTTATTACAGAAGTCGAATGTAACTGTACGGCAGCAATACAAGGCGACAATCATGTTATACATCTTATTTAGTCACTTGTGCATTTGTTTATTTCTTGCAAGCTTCATTGTCTTAAAAGACACATATATGACTTTTTTTATAGGATGCTAAAAAAATTATGTTGGATGGTTTAGTCCCCAATTCATTGTTCTACCCTCCAGTTAATTCCAACTAATACTTAGGCCTAGTGGTAATTTTAAACTTTGCAGCACACCCTTCAGTGGTTCAATGTATCTCTACTAATTTTCAATATGTCTGAACCTCAGAATCTTAGACACAGCTATGGATCCAGTACACTTGCTAGAGTTTATATTGTATGCCAATTTTAGGTGTATGTAAGAATACCTGGTCAATTGGGATGTCTGGATATACAAGGATTCATAACCCACCCCATTGAAATCAGACAATTGTAAAATAAATGTGGGCCCTGTTAGATTTTATTTAGTGATGGTATGGCCTCGACCTACCTCTATAAGGTTGACTAGTCCTCGATTCGTTAGGCGTCGTTACTTGTTGAATTAGATGCATAGCGTATTGGGTGAGATCCTTGGCAAACATTATTAGTTACCGCAGCGTAGATTACATCATAGAATTCATTTGATTAGGCAGATAAAATAATTATCATTCTAAATTTTTCTCCCCACCCATTTGCAAAACGCCTTCTCATTAGCCTACCTTTCAGCGATGCAAGTTTACCCATAATATATGGGAAGTCGAGCGAAGTGTCCAGCCGAATGTTGGCAGATTGGGTATTGAGGATATGTGCTTAAATTAGCAACGCATCTAGTGTGTGATACAGTTACAGTAATATTTTTTCTTAAACCACCGTATGGGTTTATCAATGCAACAAGTCTATCATCTTACTTTAATTTGCACTGATTATGAATTCGAACTTCCATGTATTTAGGCATCGATACGTGATCAAGTTATTTAGGCCTATTAACGTAGAGTACCAAAGCGAATCTCGCATTCTCGTACCGCATTGCTTCTTTTGCTTCTCGGTGCATTCTTAGTTGTGCTCCATCTTACTTGGGTGATCTCTGCTGCCAAGAGTCTGACGTTGCAACGCGGCAGGTGCTTCGCTCTTCAAGATTGCGACGAGGGGTGAACTTCTAGTTCCACGTGCTCGCTTGGTTATTAGGCAGCGCCGTGCTTTCTCGGTTGTTGGCCCTTCATCGTGGAATGATCTCCCATTTGAGATCCGCTCATTGCTCGCGGCCCAACCGTCAAGTTGTTTCCAGTCCCTCAAGACTTTCTTCTTTAGTCGTGACTGGGCTGGGAGCGCTTCTGCTTCCTGGGTAGATTTATCAGCTGACGCTATATAAATGCTCTGAATGAATGAATGAATGAATGAATGGGGAATAGTAAATTAAATTGTCATCTGATGAAGCCTTGCGCTTGAAAACTGGAATCTACGTCGACAGTGATTTAAATGGTGTTCGAAATTCATGGTATTTTAGAACATGAAATGAATAAATACACGAAGGAGTAAAATACGCGCTTTAGAGTTCATGAGATACTATTTGGCTATAATATTTTAATGAGCAAGAGTTTTCATAATAATTAGTTCATTCGAAAATTATAATGGGCTTTACTGTAAACCTCATAAAAGCGTAAACATTATTTTAGGCCCAGTTACTACCAAAACTGGCAGCTTGACTCTAGGAATTCAGTAGAGAAGATTTGTACAGTTTTTCCAGTAATCCTGTAAAAAAAGAGTGTATGTGTATTAGAAATATTATCAAGATGCATTAAAAAATTTATTTTTAGTTATTCCTAATCTACATAATTTTGCACACAAAGCAAAAGAATTGTTTATTGTCAGTTTCAGATAGATTGCATGCGATTAAGTCGTCTGATTAACTATCAAGCGAGCATTAAGCAAGATATTATCTTTGATATTAATGTCTACAAATTGAATTGGAGCGGTTTGTCATTGGGCTTACTTACTTACAGTGGCGAAAATGCTAAGACCGTGACCTTCTGTTGGCGACCATTTTGTTTTCTCACATATATTATTTTGTTGCTTTATTTCTGCTTTTTATGTAAGTTTGCGACGAAATTCGACTCTTGACGGTGGTCTGTTATAAATGTGGTTAATTGATCGTGTGAAAACTGAATGATAATGGCTCTAATTTTGTCGATCGAGACGTGTTTTCAGCGTTGCGCGATTGTTCCGTTCTGCGCCTTTTTATGTCGAAGGCGTCCGCCATGTTTGATCATGACAATTTCGATAGAAATTTTGCCCTGATTTTCTCAAAGGTGCAGCCTGATTGTCGATTTTTATCGCCGATCGACCAAAATATTATTAGATTTGATTTTGTGCGTCTGTCGTTGTAAAAATCTCCAAATTTTATGCGTATTTTGGCATTTCCTAAGCATTACAGCGAGAAGACCGTGTTCGTGAGCTCCGTTTGCGCAAAGATTTTTCCAATATCGGCGTTCTTGGCTTGTTTTGAACACAAAAGCTGTTGAGTCCATTATTTTGTTTCTGAAGCATTTTACTTTGCCGCGATCATTACCATGTGTGGTCACTAAAAACGCGATCGGAATAACAATTTGCTAAGTACTGTTAAGCTTAATTTTACTGGTCCAGGTTCAAAGCCCGGTGTGACAACGTTGCCTTATTCTCAGCTGTGTGCAGTTATTCGATTGTCCATTTGAATTTAAGATCCTTCCATCAAATTAGGCACAATGAATTGCTTTCTCTTTGGCAGGTGCTGACTGAGGACAGAAGGAGCTGCATCTTACCTTAAGGAGTGTGGAGTGGCGTAAATTGACGGTTGTAATTGTAGCTGTAGGTCACTGTGACAGTTCTATCCCACCAGATCGTGTTCTGTTCTAGGAAGTAATTAGTGTTGTTTTGCATCAACACAGGATTGATGTGTTGATAATTGGCAATTATTTTAATTGCATGCTGAGCTGTTTTGCAATTTTTTTTGAACTTGCCAAGTATTATTGCTGAGTTTTGTGTTAGCAACCCCTTGACAGTTGTGTTAAAGCAGGTGGTTTCTGCCTATTTAGTGGCAAAGTTCTTAATGAATCTTAAAAATTACAATATCATCAACTTTTAAACTCGATAAGAGATATCAACTTTTGAGCTAATTAAGCCATCAACTTTTGAATCAGCTAAGGCCCTTTTGTCAATCTCAAAGGCAGATGAAGCATTTTTTGAAACACCTGCATATGGTGAGACCTTTTAAAAATCCTAAAGTGGGATGCTGCCTCCATTGCCCAAACCATGGTAGTCAACATGGGGCTCATGTCAGGAACCAAGAAACCATAGGACACAATTCTAAAAGGGCCTACTTTTTGTGAGGGTTTCCCTATCTCTGGCTCACACTCTTCCATTTCAGATATGATTTTTCTATACATGTCTGCAGCCTCCTCTCTCAGTGGCCTGATGCCAGATTGGGGACCTATTCACTCCACCTCCCTTAAGTTATTATGTCGTTCCTTCATTAGCTAAAACCACCCGGATCATCTCTGATGAGTTGCTCTTGAACAGACACTAAATAAATTAGGGCACAACCGAGTGGACAGTTTCCACCGAGTACCGAATCCGAGTATTTGGATGCACTATTTGCCGGATCATGGTACTAACCGAATAGTAGTGGCTATGCTAGCCCGGCGAGTACCATCCGCAGGCAAAGCTTAAGATTATTGACTTTTGTCACTTTCACCTTTTTGCGTAATGAAAAATTAGCAAAATGAATGTTTGTGTCTGTAATAACCAGTAATACGACTTAAAATTTTTAATTTTCGTTAGTAGATTGTAAAATGTTCATAAAAAATTATTGAATAAAAAATTTTTATTTTCAACTATTTGTGTGTGTAAAATTTGCCGAGACGAATACTTCCGAATAGTCTCGAAAACCGGGATATTTGGCCGAGGAGATTTCCAGTTATGCCATAAAACGAATCTACGATTACACATTGAGGATACATTTATCTTCTACCCGGAAGTCTTTCTGTTGCACTGGTTTAAAACAATTGCCTTTGAATTAATCTGAAGATGGAATTCTGATTCAGTGTGCATAATATGCATTTCTGAATCTGTTTTGTGTCTACCCACAAGTCTTTTCCTAGTTCATTTGTCTTAATTTAGATGCATTTCTCCATGAATTCTATTTTGGGCCATCTGTTCTGGCGGCTAATCACATTTGCACAAAAATGTGTTGAACAATTTTGACACTTATTAGTCACTGCAGGTCTTGACAAACTAGCGGTTCAGTTGATTGGTATTGTACTTAACAGAAGGCAGATATTTTTTACTCGAGTATCATAGTGTAGCAGAGTCTGGGCACACTCATTCAGCAAAATCTCTCTAATGGGATTAATGTCCTTTTGCCTTTTACTGGCCCCTTACTTTCAACATATTCTCGCATTTTAGTCTTCCCATCCCGTCTATTTTCCAACTGCGATCTCTCCTGCTCATTCTTACTTCTCCTGCTCCATTTTCAAATACAATATTTTTCTGTTTGTTCTCCCTCTATTTGTCTTTTGCTCCTCATTCCCTCTATGAACAATCATCTTTTCCCATGCCTATCATCAATCTTCCCTTATTATCTTTTTCTGGCTTTTTCTTTCACTAGTCTCTCTCTCTCTAACATTTAAAATTGTTTTTTTTTACTTTTGCTTATATATCTCATTCTCACTTTACCCTCCCTTGCCACCTGTTCATTCTCCAATATTTCCTTTCTCATCTCCCCACATCAATTCTAGGATTCTTCTCTTTTATGTGTTTTGCCTGATCCAACTCACTTCTTGCATTTGCTTGATTCTCTTATGCTTCTGGTAATCTAGGACAAGTGAAAGGAATTCCAAAAATGTTCTTTTTCTAAATATTCTGTTGATTCTTATATCTAGACCAAGAGGCAGAGCTAACGTTGAATGATAAATAGTTTGGAATCTTATAAATGTTATATTAATTATGTCAAAATGTTTCTCATTTCTGTCTTCTTTTGGTCATTTTTTAGCCCATCCAGGAAGCCAGTTTGTGACGTCCGAAGTGGTCTGTTTGACTTGCTCACAAAAGGAAGTGTTATCTGAGCGCTGTTCCGATGATCGAACGCTTGACTCATTTTCTGACGTTTATATAGAGTAAAGTTGTTGCGTTTTTGTTTCGGGATGTCCGGCTCCCATCCGAGCGGAGTTTCAGGCCACGGGTCCCCAGCCAACGTCCTTGGAAGCAGCCAGATGCAGTACTTGTCGGAAACGAAAGCGGAATGTCTCGCAGCGAGCCAGGTGAGCTCGTCCTCGGCCGAATTCCAGATGCCCGGGGTCGGCGAGTTCACCATGAATCATATCTCGCACGGAAAGGAGGCGGCGGGATCTTCAGGCGCGGACAACGGCCCCGGCGATATGGGGATGAAGCGCTCGTCTCCGTACCTGGAGGGTTTGGACAAGAACGACCCAAGGGTCTTGATACACGATGCATTGAGCAAGTTCAGCAACCAGCAGGACTCTGGCATCCCAGACGACACAAAGCTGCTCGCGAATCCGAAGGGAATCATCAAGTCATTCCTGCCACAGGCGGCCGCGGCCGACCCCGACAAGTTTGACTCATACCGGAAGCTGTGCCTTGCGCACATCCAGGAGTTCCATAACCACCAGAAGGGGTCGCTCGGCGCGTCTTGCCTCGTCTGTAACATGTCGTGCCAGCACTGGAACACGCTGCAGCGCCACCTACAGACACACATCGAATTCCGACCGTTCGCCTGCGACATTTGCAACCGAACGTTCTACAGTCAGAGCAAACTGAAGCGACACCAGGTCATCCACAAC
This sequence comes from Bimastos eiseni, assembly GCA_959347315.1. Lineage (NCBI taxonomy): Eukaryota > Metazoa > Annelida > Clitellata > Crassiclitellata > Lumbricidae > Bimastos > Bimastos eiseni. Next base: position 7,077,901 of record OY365814.1, read on the forward strand.
GACATTAAGCCGTACAAATGCCCCGTCTGCGACCGCCGACTCGGCCGAACCGAACACCTCAAGCGCCATCTGCTCGTCCACACCGACAACAAACCGTACGGCTGCTCGGCGTGCTCGCACACGACGAAACGCCTCGACGGCATCCGACGCCACATCAAGCGGAAGCATGGCGCCGACGGTGCTGAGATCCTGGCACTAGCATTGCCCGGAGAGTCGCCGACCCTGGAAAGCTTGCGACAGGCCATGTCGGCTGTGGAGCGCGTCGAGTCGAAGCCCAAATCAAAGAGCAAGAAGAAGAAGAAGAAGCCTCAGACGCCGGGCGAGGACTCGGGGCTCGACCAGGTCCCAAAGGAAGCTCTAGGTGGGAACCTGCTTGACGTCGCAGCCAGCTTTGGCGTCCGCGATCTGAGAATGCCTGGAATCGAGTCTGGCCGGCCAAATGATGACGGCCAGGTGGATATGAAGCAGTTTCCGGTGCACACCCAGCGTGGCCCAGGCGATGGCTCTCCCGACGACATCAAGTTGTCGTGGGACCGTGGGAGGCTTCTGCTGCCACCGCAGCCAATGCAGCTGCTCTACCAGAGCCTTGCAAGGAATCATCCTCATCCCCCGGCGGCACACCACCTCGGCGACATCAACCCGTCTGGAATCAGTCCGGCAACGACAGCTGCCACTCCGCAGTCGTTTCCCGTCGACCACGCCAACGAAGGTGCCTTCGGCATGAACAGCCCCGGCGTCTCCATGAGGTACATCCCGACATCGTCTGGTCCCAGCTCGGCTGCAGGCGCTGCCGGCGGGGCAGCCGGTGGGTCGGCGGGAGAGGGTGGGCCTCAGTCGCGTATGGGCAACGCGATGCTGTTGTCGCCAGGCAATGCCAATGCCAACGCCGGTGGCAACCGCTACAGCCAGGGAGAGGTGAGCGCACTTCCAACGGAGATGATGATATCGCAGTACTTTCAGAGCCACCAGCGGTTTGCTCCGCCCGTCTGGGGCTTTGCGAATCCCAATTACCAGAACTACTGATCTGGCTGCAGGGAACGAGACGAATAGCGTTAAGTTTAGCAAACTGTATCTAGACCAGAAGAAGAATCGGTTTGCTTGGCATCCGCGGTTGACTACCATTGCTGCAGTGTGTATGTACGTAATTTTTTTGTCCAGAGAATGATTGGGACACGAGGTGAAAGACGCAAGAGACGTGTACAAATGATATGTGGGTCGCCGCCAAGTTTTTAAACTTAAACAACAATTATGCAACACTAATCCTGAGAGGCGCGCGTGGACGATCGGCTCAGCAGTTTTGTTGAGGAGCTTCCATCACGTTTGGCGACCTTGTTTCTTCAGCTGATGTTAGTTTTGGGATCCAAAGAAGGTCGCTGCGTGTAATGGGGAAGTCTTACAGTGCTGCCGTATCTGCAGATAAAGAGCTTGTTGCCTTTGCCTGGGTGGGCACAGGACGCTCTGGCAACAGAACATGTTGTAAAGTTGTGACGATGAAAGGTTTAGGTGAATGAAGTTGTGGGATAGATGTGATGTCAAAACTACACGGGAAACAAAACTGTGCGGATGAATCCATGAACTTGAGTATGACTTTGTTCGGGGCCCAATTCTTAAAAGATCATTTGGAGAATGTCAGTTAAAAGTTGATTCCTAGTTATCTTAATTTCACACCAATGATCATGTTGATGAATATTCATGATCACTTGGATCACAATCTGGTTTCAATGTCCAGATCTTGGCTTAAGTGGTACTATTAATAATGGTAATAATTAGTTGTTTAATTGGGTTAAATCTTGCAGTTAATGTGTAGGGATTACCGTGTTTGTGTACAAAGTTAATGACTTAAAAATTTGATGAAGGCTTTGCTTTAGTAGATTAGGCAATTTGAGTTGGAACAAGGATTTGAAGTCAAGTTAAATACAAGTCGATGTTTGTATGCAACTTTTGCTTTTTGACTTCTTTATAAAAAATTAGGCAGATATAAGGTTTAGGTAATAGCAGATTCCAAGTTTGACTTCATCATGTTTTAGTTATATTAATTCATTTTTATGCGCTTTTGGTTATGATTTTCTGCAAAAGGCTACTTAACAATGTTGGTTAATTAATTTTAACGAAATTGAGCCACTGTGAAGTGTTTAAAATAACATTTGATGATAAATTTGTAATTTTAAGTGAATTTAAGCAAGTGATTTGTGAATTGGGCCCTGATGAGTTTAGACGATGACCTAGAAATGTATGGTGGGTGAAGACTGCAGCATTGAAATGAGTTGTGTGTTGCAGGTGTGCTTTGGCTCTCCAAACATAGAGCTGTATGAGTGTTTAACCTAAAATTACGTTCCTACATACTCGCTTAGCTGAACCGTTTATTGAGAACGCACATGCCCCTAACGTCGTCGGTGTTGGGCGTTTGAAGCGATGCAAATACTATATGGGGCGTTGTAGTTGCGTTTGCGCCTTGCATCATGGGACGCTATGCAAATTATCTAATATATATATACCTATATATATCTTGTGTTTTGTTAATTTTGTCTGCATTAATGTCTGAGAATGCACCTTCCATAGAAGATTAAATGTAACTGGTTTTGTTGTTGATACAGCTTAACAACGGTTAAACTATGCACAGATTCTGGACTTTAAGGGTTGAAAAACCCCTTCTTTTGAAAATACTATAATGTACTGTAATGCTAAGGCACTACTTCCATGTTTGGCATGCATGATGTGTGATTACTTTTTCCAGGTGTTTTCCATTTAAGTTGCTGAAAGCGCTGTTGAGGTGGCATGACTGAAAGGCGCTATATAAATGCCTAGTTGTGTTAAATGCTTGAGCTTGTTTTGTAGGGAAATAATAAACTGCTTGTGTTGACCGAGTTCTCTTCTGGTTGATTCTATCTCTTTCTCAATCTAAGTGTCTGCGTTTGAATCCTGGTGCGAATTGTGGCAGAAATAGAGTTTTCTGATTAACTGCATTGACCAGCATTTCCCTAACTGTTCCTGGGAACCCTAGGGTTCAGTGAGGTGAAGACAGGAGTTCTGCAGAAACCTTCTGTGTCAACACATTTTCTGTAATATTCTTCTATATCTGTCACTTTGTGCATAACGTTTTTAGTGATAGCAAATTCATTTGTCTTCAGAGCCTACACCGACTCTGTATGTCACTGTCAACTATATTTGCATTATTATTATTTTAATCTAGGTCTAAATGTATCATTGTCTGCCCATTCTCGAGTGTTTGTACCTACAATAGAATGCGTTTAATTTTGAACTGGGGTTCTGCCAAGAAAATTTAAGATTAAAAGAATTCCGTGGACAAAAGGAATTGGGAAACGCTGGTATAGACAATAAGGAAAGATTGTTCCATAATATTGAACTAGTAGCATCATGTGTGTACTTTAGCCCCAATAATGAGGACTGATGTTAATTGAGGTGTGTGATAAATGAGGGTTTAATACTGTTGTCCTTTATTGGTTCTTTTGTTTGATGCGTATCCATCGAGCTCTGATAGACTTGGCTTTTCGGTCAACACTAAATATTGGAAAGTTACACCTGTTAACAATTCATAACTCCTATTATCTTACTTTTTGGGGTGCTGTTATATTTAATTTTGTTGGATTTGTTTTTTGGCTACTGGTCAGTGACTTTAAATACCCAGATTGAATCAATTTTCTAACAGAATCTTTCATAAGAATTTTGTCCAGAGCTTTTGGTATGTGTGTCTTAGAACTTTCATGTTGAGCAGAAAACTGTTATTGCAGTTCTTTATACCCACTAGTTAGTTGATAATCATGCACAGGACTTTTGTGATTACAAAGTCAGATAGTTAAATTATGATTCAGTAGAAGAATTAAATTGAAATATCCAAAGATGGCACTAAATCATTGTCTAAATTGTTACGTACTTACAAGTTATGCTCCATCGACTTCTGTAGCGCCGCGTCCAGTTTTCGGGGCACTCGGTTTTTCGCTTTCCTGTTGCTCACTGTTACGTTAGTTTGTGCGGCTGTAAATTGTACTGGATATTTACGCTATAGGAAGGTTTCTGTAAAACTACGTAACACACTCGGCTGTCTGTAATGTTTATTATTATTACTCGTAACTAATAAACGATAAACAAGACCTTTGCTTTTTCTGAATGATTTCATATAGATGATTGTTCTAAGTGGTTTGCTATATATACCATTTGAATGGAGAGGGGTTGGAGCTCAAATGTATGTACGCACAGGGAGAGGGTCCACGAAATGTATGAGGTGCAACAGTGGGTCCAAGAATCCGATTTTTGCGTACGTATAATGTAGATGGGCCCTAAGGATAATTATCAGGGTTTAACCACCGACCTTCAACTGCTAGTGGTGAATGGTTTGTTCTAAAAAGTTCATTGAAAACTGTTTAAATTTTCATTTGAAAGTGTTTAGACATCCTAAAACGCTTGCCACTATCATTTGAACAGTTTTAATAACTCTTTTAAACATTTTATTTTGAACTCAGTGGTTTAGAATTATTATGGTTTATGTTGAATAGTCCATTTCAGACGGATAAGTTTCCTTAGCTGTCAGCCTATCACTACTTGTTAGTGGAAGCGCTTCTTCTAAGGTATCTACGTATATAGTCATTTATATTGCCCCTTCCTAGAACCTCATCGCCTTCATTAGCTACCCAACAGATGTTAATTATAAAATGGTTACTGAGCATCATCCATTGGTGCAATGTTGCGAATTGTTAATGGAGGATTGTTTCAGTATGATGGTCCAATGCATGAGAGCACAGTGTGCTCAACATAAAGTGTATAATTATTTGTCCAGAAGGCTGCTGTCAATGGTCAGTTTTAATTGCTTTACATTGACATTTGTACATACTTATAAATATAATTATTCTTTGTTCAATCTTGGCCAATAAAATACCATTTAATACTTCAGTGTCAGTTATAATGACCTTTTATTGAGGTCATGATAAGTCCACAAGTGTTGGGTTGCTGTCCCATAGCGGCGCTTCTCTGAGAGACTTGAAACGGAGTGATAAACACACACATACAATGATAATATAATTTACATATGTATGTATATTTTTACACATGTGAATATCCATGCAGGTTTCTATGTATCAAGACCACGTAGGCTTTCAAGTAGAGCACGTACATAATTGTATGTTTATCTTGTCAGAACTGAAGACTTCTGTTTCGGTTTGAAATAGAGACAATCTGAACCCAAAGGACGTTTAGAGGACAAGCTGCGACAGATCAATTGTCCAAGGAAACTTAATGAACAACTAGGTTTTCGTTTTCGCTATTATAATCATTTCAAGGACAACAATTATTACAATGATTGTCAAATCAGTTTCATGATTCAGTTATGATTACAATTTATTTGCAATTGAACAAAACTTTGTTATGTGGCCAATGTTTAGGCTGTGCCTATTGACGATGAAAGACATTTATATGTATGTATGTATGTATGGGAGTATAATCAGTGAATAGAGTTGGCCGCATGTGAATTGGTATGTTGTTGAATTAGGCGTAACGGCGTTTACAATCATTATATAGAGCCATGATGGAGCAGAATGGTTTAACGGTGTACTATCGTATGGCGCCTTTTTCGGTAGGGAATTTGCATTGAATTAATATGTAATCGGTCATTGCTTAGACTGGTCTCGGGGCAGAGTAGCGTATGGGTTTGAGCGTGGTATAGGTCCCTTGCGTTCACTCAGGCGGTCGCTATGTACATTTGTAGCCTACCGACCTTGAGCAAATGATTATTGACGCGTTGATATTCTGTCGTCAGTGAACTTTGGAAAGAGGGCAATGATATTATACGATCTTCTAGGTTCTAGCAGTAGCACGATCTGTACTATAAGTAGATGTACCATCGACAGCGTGGCACCAGATGTCTCTGAGCAGAAGATCTCCCTCTGCACCCCATCGCCCCATCCATTTACTGTTAAGTCTATAATGTGAGCACTGAGTAGGCTCGAGGTTCCACAGTAGCTGTGATACAAAGACTAATTGACGCTAGAAGAGGCTTTGAATTACAAGCTCAATTTATGCAAATCGTCTTTATCCAAAACGTACTTTTACCTCATCACCCCTTTGTTTACCTTACATGTTGTATCCTTATCTTACCTAAAGTTGAATTGGCCTTCCTTCCCTTACCGGTACCATTATTTAGACCATTGCTACACGTAGGCCTTTACTCCTTGTCCGCAATGGTTAACAGTTTCCCGCTGAGTAAGCCAGAGCCTCCTCGAGTTGAACCTGCGTCCGTCGGTCGTATGGTGTCGCTGGTGTGTCGCTCTGACCGGCCTCGATCGGTTTTCACAGTGATCTCAGAGGTCAAAGATCATCTGGGCAATCATTGCGAAAGCCGACTTCACGCGGTTCTGCCAATGCATTTAAATGTGTGTAGAGTAGTGTGACAGCAATCATCTTTCAGCGTAATGTAACTAATTAGCTGTAGGGCGACGCTCACATATTACTTATTTTTCATTACTATGATGTCAACAGTTTCTCTGAATAGATTGTTCTCTGAATGACCACATATAAATTCACCATTATGTGGCAATAGTGATGATGCCCTACATGGTAATAATGACGACGACAATGTTGATGTCGATAGCGACGATGATGATGATGATGATGACGACTGCAATGATGCGCTCTGCTAAAGGCGACGAGGATGACGCCACATTCAACAAAATGGTGATGACTACGAAGATTACTGCAACACGCCGCTCGCGATGTATATATCAAAAACGACAAGTCAACGACGCACGACGTAATAGTGATGATGACGATGATAATGTCGACTACATCGGGGCCTCTAAAACAGCAGCCTTACTCGACAATTTATGATCACATCACCAGCGCAGCCGACTCGGACTATAGTCACTATACGTTCTTCTGAAGCCGCCGTTAACTGAGCACCGCCTGAAATCGAGTCAATTCGACCGCAGAAAGCCATACGCATTCGACGTATACACTGCTGTACGCTCAGTAGCCTACACAACTCTCGGAATGTTGCTAGTTTAATATTGAACGCTGTATTGCTACAGTTTTATGGCGCATAACTCGGCCATGCAAACCGTAGGCGGCAGTGGTTGGTGGTGGGTGGTGGCAGGCCCCAGCGCTGGAGCGGGTCCAAGCGGGCTGGCCGAGGGACTGAAGTCTAGATATTGTGTTTGTGTTAGCGTGAGTGTGTTTAGAGAGGAGCGAGTGCGCATGCGTGCGGGTTGGAGCTGAAGTTTGAGGCCCGCAATGGAATTCGCGTTGCAATGTGAAAGCGAGTGACAGTCACGTGACCTGTGTAGTTGAAAACGAGGACTGAGGCGGGCGGTGAATATCAGCGATCCGCTGATTGGTTCGCTGGGAACTGTGGTCTGCGATAGTCATCGTATGGTCGACAGTTTTTGAAGCGCTAAGCCAGCTGAGCGCTGTAATAGATCGGCCATATCAGCGAGCTCTGCATCGGTAACGAAGGGTTCTTCAGAGACACCAGTGAAGAATTGCCAGAACACCAGCGAGAGAAGGCGGCGGTTAGAGAACCTGCTACGTCAAATTAGCGGAATCATTCTATAGTCGAAATATTGAAATGCCTTCCGCATGTCACTGACCTTCCGTCAGTAATTGGGAAAGGGTAGAATTCGAATTATTGAAGAAGTGGAATGGATAATTGGAATGGAAGGCCTGAAGGGTCGTGGTTGAATTGACTGCATGAAGAATTTGAGATGCTGGCATTACAATGGCCATTAGAAGGAATTAATCTGTATGCATGGGTTCGATATGGAAATAGGCCTATATGCATGGGCCTATATATATATATATATATATATATATATATATATATATATATATATATATATATATATATATATATATATATGGTCAGACTAACGTACGCAGGCCTACTACAGGGTTAGGACCGGGTGATGGGAAATAGTGACATAAGAAAATGATCGAGTGTAATAGGGTGGACGGATGGTGAGGAGTTCGCAATGATATTTGGGCTTTGGAGTAGGCCTATAGGCCTATATAACTCTATCTATTGCTTAGTTGTGTGCAAGACCAACAATTTAAGACCGAGCTGTCCAAGACCAAGACCGATTGAACCACGACCGGTCTTGTTCGTCCATGGATCACTCGTAGACACCGGTCTTTGATATAATATTTTTATTATATTTTGCCTATACAGGCCTACTTATCTTGCGCATAAATTAACTATAGTCATTGAGTTAAGACTTTTATTATATTTTGTAAGAATGTATATATATCTATATATAGGCCTACTTATCTTGCGCATAAACATTTGACATGCACCAGGTCACGGTCGGTTTTCCTCGTGCATGGGGCCTATTTAGGGCCTAGAGCCCTGTGAGGCTCATAAAGAGTCATGCAGCTGAAATTGAAAACTCGATCAACAGGCGCGGATGCAATATGAAAGTTTCCAGAAGGAGAGAAAGTTTACCAAATTCATGATCTGCAACGCCTGCTAAACTATTGATTTTTCCGCGTGAAACTACATCAACACGTGACCAGTTAGTTACTGAAGCACCATGCTGCAGTAGTCATGGACTCGTGGTTGACTGAACTTAAACGTTTCTTGTCGTTAATAATGACAGGAAACGAACAACAAGGTCTATAGCTCGCTTTGCTATATATATAGTTTGCTATTTAGCACGGTGCAAGACATAGGCCTATCTCACGCCAAGCTATTTAGTTTGCTATTGGCAGATGGGGTGCAGTAGCATAGTGGGATGTTCGGCGCATTGTGTTCGGAGGATCGCAGGTTCGAACCCACCCCGAGTCACTGCGTAGCGACCTTGGACAAGTTGCTAACCCATAGGTCTAATTGTCTGTGAGGAAGGTAACGGGAAACCACCTCACTCATCTCATCCCGGGGTTGCGTAAAGCCAAAGGACCTGCCTTCGGGCAGAGCACTCACCATCATCGTCACCATCATCATCATCAGCAGCAGATTGTCAGATGTATTCGAAAGTTTCTGTAGGATCGCAGCCCCTAGTCAAATATATGATCAAGACGGCTTTTATACGACCAATCCCAATTTGGCCTAAGACCGCACGTTAATTTAGAACCAAGACCGATAAGCCTATATGGTCTCGAGACAGCATTACTGGAGTAGGCTATTGTAGGCCTAGGTAGCTGTAGCTAGTTTAGCAATAGGATTTTGAAATGGATGTATTCGCAAATGGAGCGATTTGAGAATTGGATCGAGTTATATGATGCTTGAATTTGTGGTGACGGATATATATAATTTTATATATATTTATTTATAGTCATCTATATATAGGCCTATATCTGTTGAGTTTTGGATAGTCCCTATAATTTGTAGACGCTTGAGTTGTGTGAATTTAAAGGTTGAGAAAAATGGAATTTGCAGTAGTCGATCTTGATTCTTGGAATCTTGGTGGACGATAGAGTTTGCAATGGTGCATGGAGGCAGGTTTGAAGTCAAGCATGGAGTCATGGACTGTAGGCCTATTAGGTGGATAATGATATCTTGAATGTGAGTGAAGCAGGAAGTCAGAGGAAATTAAACGGTATTTGGACAGCTACAACTTGCGGGAACTCGCTGTGTTCTCGTGTCAAAGACCGACATTGCCGGATTAGAGAGATAGCAATTAAGAAATATGGTACGTGTCGGTAAGTTAGTAGGATGGATGAGAATGAGATTTAGGCGCATATATATAGGCTTACTGCCTGGCTTAGTATTCGTCGTAATACTGGCTGGAGTTTATTGTTCCAGAGAGGCGGAACAGTTTATAAGTTATATGATTTTAGCTAGATTTGCAAGTGGTGTGGTTGACAATTAGAAGTATACAGGATAATAACGAAGAGGGCCGGAGCCGGGTAGTTGCCTAACAGAGAAGCCACGCACATCATGGCATTGAGTCCATATATGCTATAGTGTGTATAGTAATGATTGAAGAAGTATATGTGCTGGTCGCGATGAATGCCTGCATGATGCCTCTTGCTTTTGTTGGATCTCGTGTAGATCAATGAAACATTCAGAGATTTTAACACAAAAAGGACGGTGGTGTAGCCTACATCGACTTTCATTTGTCATGAGTGAGTTAAGTTTGTGCCAGTGTGGCTAGTTAGCGAGAAGACTCCGCCTACTGCGGATTCCATGCGTAAATATTGTTAACATTCGCCATTCACCGCGATCAGTGCATATAGGGCCTACTTCTTGTGATAGCTGGTCGGCGATATTTTGTACAACGGGTTATTAGTTTAACCGGCAGCGTTTGGGTGTTGGTACTTGTTTGCGTTAATTTTCGACCGGAATCTTTCAAAACACGGAACAGGACAATTATGGCGGCCCCAACGGAACCAGCTGGAATGCCGAAATACGTGAAATTTATTTTTGGCGGATCGGCTGGGTAGGTGACGATTGTAGAAGGTTTATAATAGACGAATGCAAATGATCAGGCAAGCCCCATAGAAACGAAATGACCTCTGCCACTCGCGTGCGTGCGTGCCTGCGTGCGCACGTGAGACAGGTTATCCGCTTTGTTGATGTCAAGGAGTGGCAGCGAAGAAAGACAGATGTCCCAATAATCTATCGTTTTAACGTCCCAAATTGTTCATTCGCTGTTGCATTTATATTTTTCATTAATCCAACTTCTACTTAAGCAAGAATTCTATTAATTAATGTATTCAGAGGACTTATATAGCGCCCATCAAAGATAACCTGCTTGGACGCACTCCAAACCCTGATGATGAACAGCAGTTTCAGATGCTCGTAGATGTTATATTTGGAGTCTCTAGCTAAACGAACACACAGATCTGAAGAAGGTTACTTCATATTGTCTTCCCTGCCACTAGAAAAGCATGACTTGTGTCTTTTAAGTGCACACAAATGGAAGTACAAGTTCGCCCCAAGATGTGAAACGAAGATTTCTATGGGAAGCCAAACCCAAGGTGGGGTAGAATAACTCCAGCAAGTAGAAATGTGAAGCACTGTTGACTGGCATGAATAACAAACTGCATTCACTTACTGAATTTGTGTATTTTTTGCATTTGATACCATTGATTATCTGGGGAATTTGGCTGATTTTACTTAGTATTTTGTGTTGATAACTTCACTTAAAAGTTCTGAATAATATCGACGACAATTTAAAAGCCGACACGGTGTGCTTATCAATAATTATAGAAATTTGCATGACAAAATGTGTTAAAAAGTGAAAAATATGAAAAATTGATAGTTTTCAACGTTTCTGGACAAACAGGTATTGTGTAATGGCATGGCTTTTAAAATTGGCCAATTTTACCTGGAAATCTCTGGTAGAGCAGGACTAAAATGACTTATTGTACGGAAATGGGCTAAATTAATTTTTCTTTTCAGAATGGGAGCGACACTCTTTGTGCAGCCTCTTGATTTGGTGAAGAATCGAATGCAGTTGAGTGGTATGTTCATCAGTTTGTATGCAGTCAGTATGTTTGCAATCGATTATTTGCAGTTTGGCTGTTTGATTGATTGATGCAATTTGATCAGCACTCATCCTGTATCGCAGGGAATTCAAGTGTGAGGCTCTCCATCGAGACGGTTGCTTCAGGATATCTTTAACTCACAATTGCTCAACTGTGCCTTCGATTGAGCATCAGAAAGTGGCACTTTGTAAATGCATTGTAGTACTAATACTTATAATAATGATATAAATAATTGTAATTGTTATAAACTGCTGTGGTTAAGAAATTGGGTGATAAACAAGAATAATGTTGTGGCATTGAGCTTAGAGTCCAATGCTGATGTGCAGCTGCGATACTTGTCTTGTCCTGTGCCTCAAGTGAATAATTGTCTTGAACGAAGGAGTGAATGGATCTGTATTGTTCCCTGTTCTATACTTGTGCGACATGGAAGCTTTCCTTTAGTTGGATCATCACTATGCAGCTGCAGTCTCCTCATATCATGCTTCTATTTCACCATCAACTGAAGAGTTTGCTTACTTAGTAATTCCTGTTTAGGACTACACATCAGGCAACTGAATCACATGTAATTGGATTTTGAACTGATTTTAGGAGAGGGAACAGGTGTTCGCGAGCACAAGACCAGCTTACACGCGATACGGTCGATCATTAGAAATGAGGGATTGAGTGGAATTTACACTGGGTATGGCAACGGTTTTCTGTATTTGTTCTTTGTTTCTTCACATTTTCTTTTCTCTCTGGAATTGTTCTATTTTTTGTATGCTAAGAATTCGCTGTGTTTCTTAATGTTTATTCATTTTATTTGTTTTATTTGTTTTATTTGTTTATTTGTGTGCCTAATTCACCTTTGCTTGTGCTTATGAATGCTTATGTTTGACTTCGCTTACAGAAGTTTTCTTTGTTTAATTGTAATTATTCCGACTGAGTTCCTGTTTATTTGTTTTGCTATTAGGATTATTTGTTTTCACAGCCTATCTATATCTTTTATTATTTGGGGTTTTCTTGTGTTTTTTTACAAATTTTTATTTAGTCTGTGGGATCATAACTATAACCAAATGCTTTTCTGCATAGTTTTAACTGTTAGACTGATTATTATTGTTGTATTGTGTGAACAATAATTGTTTGTATACTGTGTTGCTGTGGATTCTAATTTTGTTGCTCTTCGTTGTTATGCTTTGCCAGGTTGTCCGCTGGTCTGCTTCGCCAGGCAACATATACAACGACCAGGCTTGGTGTCTATACAGTCCTCTTTGAAACCTTCTCAAAGTGAGAATACGGGTTTAGTGCGATATAAATTCCAAGTTACATCACATATGAATGTTACCCATGTTTTAGGCAATTAATAAATGTGGGGTCATTAAGATTATTATAGATTGTGTTGTGATTTTGTGATTAAAATATATATGTATGTCTGTTTTGATTCCATGTTTCAATCCAAGAATTCTAAATTTTTTTTACGTTATCTCGATTTTGATGCTTTGAGAATAAAATTGTTTTACTCTTTTCAGATTGACCACTGTGTTGAAATTGTTTGCTATAATTTAATTGTTTACTTTTTTAAATACGTTATTCTATAATAAAATTGTTTACTGTTTAAAAATCCATTGCTTTTGGATAATTGTTTTGTATTGTTGGTGATTTGTTATTGTTTGCATTTTGCATTCATCACTATTTTACTATTTTAAGGTGTTCACTGTTTTTAATATAAACCAAATAGTTGTTAAGTTCAAAAATTTCTAAGTTTTAGCAGTTTTAAAGGGAATTTTCAGATTGTTTCTCAAATAACAATGCCTAAAAAGGGTTATATGTACTGTGTGCAGTACTCAGTGATTTTTTAGCTGCTATGGTAAAAGGTCTATGTATCGTATTATATCTGAGAATTTATATAGCACTACAGTACAATCTATTCAAAAGTACTCTCAGCATGATGGTCCTTAGGAAATAAGAGAGTCTTCAGGCAGCAAAGGGATGTGTTTTTTCGATTTGCACGCATTCTGATGACTGTTGTTACTTCCTCCAGGGATGGTCAGCCTCCAGGTTTCCTGACGAAAGCTGCCATGGGAATGTCGGCTGGAGCGGTCGGAAGCTTCATTGGAACTCCGGCCGAAATATCGCTCATCCGAATGACTGCTGACGGACGGTAAGTAGTGGCAGGACATTGCAATTGATCGATTGTGTGTTTCAAATGCACATTTCATTCAGATATTATTTTTGTAAAAATATGGTTTAATATGTGCATGATCAGACCAGCATGCTAATCTGAGCTATGTTTAGTCTGGGAAGGAGTAGTAAGATATCGAGATATTTAAAAGCCTATGGGAAATAGTGAGGTAAGTCGTATGGAGATTTATGAGTATCTTCTAGAAAAGTTGTGGTTTCTAGAAAGGGATGATGTAGTAGTGTCCGTTGTCCCATCCCTTGCACAATATTCCCATGGAGGCTATGGCATATTGTGCTCTTGTTAGCAGGTCTTTGCTCCTAACTGAAAGTTATTTTTTTGAGTGTTACATGCCCACTGGAGATAATTTTGCCCATATGCTTTACTGAAATAATAATATTATTATTACTCAATTTTTCAGACTCCCTGCAGCCGAAAAACGAGGCTACAAGAACGTTTTCAATGCCCTCTATCGAATCACAACTGAGGAAGGAATCCTGACGCTCTGGAGAGTAAGAACATCTACTGCATCTACTTTAGCATTGTAGACTAATGCACTTATAAAGCATCTTCATGCACAGGACTCTTAAATGAAGCTGAAATTATGTCGGTTCTCACTTTTGTATTCATTCATTCTATTATTAATTTTACTAATTTATACAGATATCTTTAGATTGCACAAGAATTTCAGATCACTGTTGATGCTATGATATATTATTGGATCTACTTAAAGTTTTAGTAATTGACAAGTAAGATCTGCAACAGTGATATTTATGCGATCTGTTAACTTCTGAAATGCAGTCATTGATTATAATCAAAACTCATGGTTAATTAGAAAAAGCGGGTTAAAATCCAATATTGTACAATTTGTTTAATCTGTAAAAAACAGTGAAGCTGTTATAGCAGCAGTTTTGCCTACTTGGGTTCCACCAGCTGGAACAGCCTCCCCTTTCCCCTATGGAAGGAGCCATAGGGGAAAGGGGAGGCTTTTCTCTGCTGCCTTCCGGAGGTGCCTGAAGATCCTGTTCAAAGTTTGGCTGTGTGTTGAGTCATGAGCGCAGCACCTCTGAGATTGAGTGGCGCTGTATCGATATTCCATTACAATTACAACTGGATTTACAATACAGTGATTTGCACTGACTTTGATGGGTAAAAAGGTCATATTGGCATTCTCATTGGGAATATAAAAATGCTGTGATCCAAGGTATTAGAGAGTTTAATTAGTGTGTACAAATATTACTAATTAATTGACTAATTGCTTTTCTTTGTTTCTAGGGTTGCCTGCCGACAGTTGCCAGGGCGATGGTTGTCAATGCAGCACAACTGGCCTCCTATTCTCAGGCCAAACAGATTGTGCTCTCGACAGGTAACCTTATCTGAACCATGGTTTTCTTGACTTAGCCTGACCTGGTTTTCTTGACTTGATCTGACCTAGTTTTTCTTGACCTCTTGTAAAAGGTATTTGGATGTTCACTGATGAGTCTGGTGATCAATGATTTACTGAGATTTTATTATATGAAAATAGAGATATTGATTTTGCACAAATAAAATATTCAATTGTATACACGATACAAAACGTTTACATTAATCTTTAACATAATGATAATTGCTGCTAAATAAATCGATGCGTTATAAGGCTAAGGATGAATGATAATGGTCCTCCAATTTTACTGTTTTTTAATTCATTGAGGAGACAGTGATGTAGCTGTCATGCATAATAAACAGTTTAAAAACAGTGCAGCTGGAACAAAGTAAAGTTTTTATATCAATCTGTCAATCGACAATAACAATTTCTAGGATGCATAACAGGACACATACCTTCAAAAGGGCACCACACCTTCACAAGCTTACAACATTAGCAATGTGTGTGAGATGGGTCTAGGACATTACCCCCCCCGGACATTAGTTTCCCCCCCCCCCCGGGGGCCATTACCCCCCTGCCATTACCCCTGTAGGATATTACCCCCCTGTCATTACCCCTGTAGGATATTACCCCCCTGTCATTACCCCTGTAGGATATTACCCCCCTGTCATTACCCCTGTAGGATATTACCCCCCTGTCATTACCCCTGTAGGATATTACCTCCCTGCCATTAACCACAGGAATTATTCCTCTGTATTTAACCTCTTCCATTCACCTCTGAATAGTATGTGTCATCGATTTGTTTGCTGTTTCTTAATTGTCTGCCTATTTAGCCTACAATGCTGCATACTAGTCAACAAAAGCAACTTGTTTGACCAGTTTGTGTTGTTCTAGTTACTGATTTCGTTTTATGACTTGATGACTAATAATAATGTAATAAATTCGTGTTCATAGTTTAATTGTGGAAAAGAGGCAGAGGAGTAATGACAGGGGGGGCTAATGGCAGAGGGGTAATATCCTATGGGGGGGCTAATGGCAGAGGGGTAATATCCTATGGGGGGGCTAATGGCAGAGGGGTAATATCCTACGGGGGGGGCTAATGGCAGAGGGGTAATATCCTACGGGGGGGCCCATGGCAGAGGGGTAATATCCTACGGGAGGGGGGCTAATGGCAGAGGAATAATATCCCACGGGGGGGGCTAATGGCAGAGGGGTAATATCCTATGGGGGGGCTAATGGCAGAGGGGTAATATCCAACGGGGTGGGGCTAATGGCAAAGGAATAATATCCCACGGGGGGGGCTAATGGCAGAGGGGTAATATCCTACGGGGGGCCCATGGCAGAGGGGTAATATCCTACGGGAGGGGGGCTAATGGCAGAGGAATAATATCCCACGGGGGGGCTAATGGCAGAGGGGTAATATCCTATGGGGGGGCTAATGGCAGAGGGGTAATATCCTACGGGGTGGGGCTAATGGCAGAGGAATAATATCCCACGGGGGGGGAGGCTAATGGCAGAGGGGTAATATCCTATGGGGGGCTAATGGCAGAGGGGTAATATCCCACGGGGGGGCTAATGGCAGAGGGGTAATATCCTACAGGGGCTAATGGCAGAGGGGTAATATCCTACGGGGGGGGGGCTAATGGCAGAGGGGTAATATCCTACGGGATGGGGCTAATGGCAGAAGAATAATATCCTACGGGAGGGGGGCTAATGGCAGAGGGGTAATATCCTATGGGGGCGCTAATGGCAGAGGAATAATATCCTACGGGAGGGGGGCTAATGGCAGAGGGGTAATATCCTATGGGGGGGCTAATGGCAAAGGGGTAATATCCTATGGGGGGCTAATGGCAGAGGGGTAATATCCTACGGGGGTGGGGCTAATGGCAGAGGGGTAATATCCTACGGGAGGGGGGCTAATGGCAGAGGGGTAATATCCTACGGGGTGGGGCTAATGGCAGAGGGGTAATATCCTATGGGGGGGCTAATGGCAGAGGGGTAATATCCTATGGGAGGGCTAATGGCAGAAGGGTAATATCCTACGGGGGTGGGGCTAATGGCAGAGGGGTAATATCCTACGGGAGCGGGGCTAATGGCAGAGGGGTAATATCCTACGGGGTGGGGCTAATGGCAGAGGAATAATATCCTACGGTAGGCGGGCTAATGGCAGAGGGATAATATCCTATGGGGGGGCTAATGGCAGAGGGGTAATATCCTACGGGGGGGGCTAATGGCACAGGGGTAATATCCCACGGGGGGGGCTAATGGCAGAGGGGTAATATCCTACGGGGGGGCCCATGGCAGAGGGGTAATATCCTACGGGGTGGGGCTAATGGCAGAGGGGTAATATCCTACGGGGGGGGGGCTAATGGCAGAGGGGTAATATCCTATGGGGGGGCTAATGTCAGAGGGGTAATTTCCTACTGGGGGCTAATGGCAGAGGGGTAATATCCTACGGGGGGCTAATGGCAGAGGGGTAATATCCTACGAGGGGACTAATGGCAGAGGGGTAATATCCTACGGGGGGGGATAATGGCAGAGGGGTAATATCCCACGGGGGGCTAATGGCAGAGGGGTAATATCCTACGGGGGGCTAATGGCAGAGGGGTAATATCCTACGGGGAGGGGCTAATGGCAGAGGGGTAATATCCTACGGGGTGGGGCTAATGGCAGAGGAATAATATCTTACGGGACGGGGGCTAATGGCATAGGGGTAATATTCTACGGGGGGGGCTAATGGCAGAGGGGTAATATCCTACGGGGGGGGCTAATGGCAGAGGGGTAATATCCTACAAGGTGGGGCTAATGGCAGAGGAATAATATCCTACGGGAGGCGGGCTAATGGCAGAGGGGTAATATCCTATGGGGGGGCTAATGGCAGAGGGGTAATATCCTACGGGGGGGCTAATGGCAGAGGGGTAATATCCTACGGGGGGGCTAATGGCAGAGGGGTAATATCCTACGGGGGGGGGGCTAATGGCAGAGGAATAATATCCTACGGGAGGGGGGCTAATGGCGGAGGGGTTATATCCTATGGGTGGGCTAATGGCAGAGGGGTAATATCCTATGGGGGGGGATAATGGCAGAGGGGTAATATCCTATGGGGGGGCTAATGGCAGAGGGGTAATATCCTATGGGGGGGCTAATGGCAGAGGGGTAATATCCTACGGGGGGCTAATGGCAGAGGGGTAATATCCTACGGGGGGGGGCTAATGGCAGAGGGGTAATATTCTACGGGGGGGGATAATGGCAGAGGGGTAATTTCCTATGGGGGGGCTAATGGCAGAGGGGTAATATCCTACGGGGTGGAGCTAATGGCAGAGGAATAATATCCTACGGGAGGGGGGCTAATGGCAGAGGGGTAATATCCTATGGGGGGGCTAATGGCAGAGGGGTAATATCCTATGGGGAGGGGGCCCATGGCAGAGGGGTAATATCCTACGGGAGGGCTAATGGCAGAGGGGTAATATCCTACGGGGGGGCTAATGGCAGAGGGGTAATATCCTACGGGGGGCTTATGGCAGAGGGGTAATATCCGGGGGGGTAATGTCCTGCTACCGTGTGAGATATGTCTTGAATTGGCAATATTATCGAATCCAAGTTTAATATGTCCTATGATTTTGGATAGAACCAATGAACTGTAAGGCTAGTAAAATTCTATTCTATTCTATTGGCGGATTTATAAAGGGCCTCTCACAGTACAACCCAATCAGAGGCGCTCCCAGTGCGAAAAACCCCTAGAGAAAAGATAAGTCTTAAGAGAACGAGCAGAAAAGTCTTCATAGAACAAGCTTAATTGCTTGATTACAGGTCAAACGCATAAAAACTTAGAGAAGCACAGATGTTGTTTGGAAACAATCTGTTGTTGGGAATTGTTCTCTTGGATGCGGAATGGATGTTGAAATGATTCTACAACAGTTCTTTTGTGCCTCCTGATTCCACCTGATAAAAATTCTCTTTTTTCTTCTTCAGGTTACTTCAAGGAAAACATTCTTCTTCATTTTATCGCCAGTATGATCAGTGGACTCATTACCACGGCTGCCTCTATGCCGGTTGACATTGCAAAAACCAGGTACACTCTCTCTAGTCATTCTTTCAGTTATTTTTGTCTTGTTATTGTTACTGGAAATTGATTTAGCACGAATTCAAGAGAAGGCAGATGACGGGTATGCTCTCCACTGGTCTGTAAGATGTTAAATGTCATTAAGAACAGAAATTTCATCAATCAGTAAAATGGTGAACGAAAAATTAGTAAAGTCAGCAGTACCTGCTGTCTTTCCTATTTGTCACATATTCTGTCTCTCTTGCTATTTGTTACCTCACTCGTCTCACTCTTTAATCTTTTTTTTATCTCACTTCTCTGTCTGTCTGTCTGTCTGTCTGTCTGTCTCTCCCTCTGTCTCTCCCTCTCTCACCCACTGTCTCCCTTTCTATTCCTTCTATCATCGACCTCTTTCTATCTCTTTGATATCCTTTGTTTTTTCATCTGTTTGTTATTTCACTGCTCTCAATCTTTTTTGAACGCTGTCTCCTCCACTTTTGTTTGTTCCCTCCCTTCCTCCATCCATCCGTCCCTCCCTCCATCCGTCCTGTGGTTGTGATAGTGAGTGTGCCATGATCATAAAATGCTTGGAAACCATTGCTTCACAACTTCGTCTGTTTTGGTTTCCAGAATTCAGAACATGAAGGTGATTGATGGAAAGCCGGAATACAAGGGCGCATTCGTAAGTCTTTCTGTCCTTTTCTAAGGTGATGTTGAGGTAAATATACTCGAGTATCGAGCGTGCTTGCGTTGAAAGATTAGAGAAATAAAAGGTAAAGGTTACACATTTCTTAAGATTAAGCTGATTCATTTGTTTATGAGCGTCTGCAGAAACTAAAGGCATAAAAGTTGGTTCAAACAGAACTAAACGGCTTAAATAACAATAATTGTAATTCATTCAATGTTTTGTTCATTCAAATATGTGCTCGTGGACTTTTTAAGTAGGTAAGTTCTCCAGACGGAAGGTCTAATGCACTAACTGACGATGGTTAGTGATGATTTCCATGTGATCTGGTGTAATATGCATGGTGTCATGATGTTATATATGTGTTCTGTGAACACTGAAAATACTGGTTTGCTTGAGGAGAGAGTATGGCATTCTGGAATTTCCTTTTGTGTTTCGAGCAGTTATATAACACCTTTTTGTGTTTTCTCTAAAGGGAGATGGACTGAGTTTTTATTGGAACCTTGTTTAAAATTCCTTATTGCTTACCATCTTCAGGTTCAGTTTCGTTTATGGTGATGCTACATAAATTGATGGAGGTCATCTATTGTCAACTTGTTGTAACTTGATCTTCAATATAACTCATTGTCTTGGGCACTTTTCAATTTTTCGGGGTCTAAAATGGTATTAATTTGGCAATAATATGGTAATAATTTTGATAATTCAGCAGTATTAATTTAGCAATGATTTGAGTGATAATTTGTTAATGTTTGACTAGGATGTGCTCGGCAAAGTAATTCGAAACGAGGGTTTCTTCAGCTTGTGGAAGGGTTTCACCCCGTACTATGCTCGTCTTGGACCTCACACGGTCCTCACCTTCATCTTCCTTGAGCAGATGAACACCGCCTACAGACGCTATGTCATGAAAGATGATCGTCCTATGAGCAGTCTCTAATCATGAACCTTGAACGATGATTTTCAATGATTTCCCCAAAGTCTTAGTTTCATCATGTTTAGCTGCGTAGTTTGTATCAAAGCGATTTAGTGTCTGTTATGGGGAACTGGTTAAATGTCGGGTTACCCGTTGCTATGAGCGTCTACGAACACTCACCATGGTTACAAGGTGATAATTAAGTATTTATCTTGTGATTTGTGAAGCTTAAATTTAAAATGATCATGTACTTTAAAGTTCAGCTTTTGTGATGTGGTGATCACACGAAATCAAGTAATGTAAAGTGCATAGGTTTGAGCCTTCCCTAAGTCATCTATTAGAAAGTATATGTCATAGAAATTACTGGTTTATTTATCCATTGCATCATGTGTCAATTCTGTTGGTTAAGTTTCATCACTTGAATCTGGTTTTCAATTCTTTTTTTGACTGAGGTTTGTAACATGTTGGGTTGTAGCTGCTTCATTTTGATCTTTAGAGCATAGAATTTTTTTCGCTTTTCGGAGTTTACTTTGCAATTTTAAACTTGACATAAGGCGTCATTTAATGTTGCGAATATGCTTACAATCTTTGTTTATGACGACTTTTCGCTTTGGCTGGTGTTGTGTTACTGAACCTTAGATAGTTCCCTAGATGCTCTATACATTTGGTGTTTGTAACATTCTAAAGATTCATGATTAATCTTCAGCCTAAAGCTTACCTTTTCGAAATAGCTTGTCCACCATAGGCTGCCTTGATTTAATCAAAATATCACATCATAATTATTGGTGTCTATAATTTCGTGATTGGATCTTGAGACTGTGATCTTGGTCTCGAGACATCCACAAGACCCAAAAATGCATTCTTGATATTCATCTGGTTGGATTGTCTTGGTCTTCATCTTTGTACTTGGTCTTGAGCATGTGGTCTTGATTGTGAAGGAAGTAATCATTTTCATTGGTTCATTCATTCCTATCATTTGATTGAATTGAGGTTCTTTGCTTCTAAACATTTTCCGGTGTTAATTTAAACTTCCACTTTCTCTGTAATTGTGCTTAGATAGGTGATAATTGTAGTCATCCGTTATATCGAAATTTCAGTGGCTTTCTTGTGATTCAATTACTTTAAATACTGTCGTAAATTAAGAACAATGCTTTGCTGTGAATTTCGTAATATATATGGTCTTGAGACTTTGGTCTTGATGTTGGTCTCGAGCGACGTAGTTTTTGATTTTGGAAAGTTTTCGTATTGCTTTCAATGCTCATCGTATAAATGGTTATTTATGGTCACATTGTTAAAAGTTTTCTTGCTTTAATTGTAGCCTATATTAGCTTAAGAAATTATCCAACCTGATCGTTAGGTGTCTAGCACTTGCTTTCCTTACATTTCCATACATTTTACTCCATTGCACTTTGCTTATAGCGTTAAGGTCCAGAATACTGTGATTTTTCTGGATATGTTCTGTCAGTGATGTTGCTTTTGTTGGTTTTGTATGTTATTCTCTCAGTCGCCCTAACTTAATCGAATATTTTCGCCTAATGTAGTCTTATGTCATAGGCCGATCTGATTCGTGACGAATAATCATGTGTTGTTTTTGTGTTGTAATTGAATTTAAAGATTGACTCCCAATTACCTTACATGACCAATAAGTACAATGACGTTTGATAAGATTTGAGCTATGGATGGTCTGTCGCATCCTTCCGCTACAGTTCTTGTACATAAAATGTTGTGCAGAATAGTTTATAAGATTTATGAAGTCATACAGAAGATTCCTTTACAACATAACATCAACGTATACTATTTTGTTGATAGATTTGTCAAACATTAGCTGCCATTGTTGTGTAGGGTCCTTTGTTAATATAACTGATATAATTAAATAACATGCTGGGTACTGTATGAGACATGGTGTCTGATTTGTTAGAATGCTTACCTTGTGACATGACAAGTACTGGTTCAAGCTTCCTCTGAGGTGGTTACTAAGCAAGTCCTAGATTCAATTGCTCATTGCTATCAATTGATGCTTTAAGGTCATTAGAGAGTGGCTCTTGTTAAGAAATGCATAATAATAATATTTGAGATAAATTATGAGATCTTAACATGAATTTTGCTTATAAAACGAAAGTGTACAAGTGTAGCATTCAAATGTATTTAGTTGAGAATTCAGTGGTTGTTGGTTGAGCTGTTGAGCTTCGTCATTATGTATTCTTCCAATGAGCTGGACAGCCAAGCATGTTTGAATATGGCATGATACTGCTTTGCAAAACCATTTTCACAATTGTGTATTATTTACCATTTACATTTGTGTGATGAGTGAATTTTATATATATTGACTGTGTACTTAATACTTATATATGATTGTGTTTTTTTGCTTTTCATTGTTGCTAAACAATGAGTTTTTGCATGACAATGTGATGAAGAGAAAGTAACTACTATTGTTACCTGGATATCAGAGATGGACGTGATTGGTTGAATTGCTAATTGACTAATTGATTTTAAGTAGCTACTGAAATTAGAATTTCCAAAATCTGTAGCTAAATTGACTTAGAATTTGAATTGGCCATACTTGGACAAACGGTCAAATGATTAGCTATTTGAAAGTAGTTAACTTGATAATTGATTATAATGTTCTACAGAAATTTGCAAATCTATTAGAATTAGCTTTTTGTCTGATTGATTAGTTAACCATCTCTGCTGAATACTTTTTGAAATCATGATAAAACAGGTGGTTGAAAATTGAATTGTGACTTTTAACTAAATTTTAATCGTTAGATCAGAAATGTCTGGAGTGCTAGTTTAAGGCCAAGTGCTGTACACACAAACAATATGTGAAGTAGTCAATAGGTTTGCGTAAGGGTGCATATGGTGGGGTGAGGGGTCCCGAAAACATGTACGTACGCAAATATAATTTTGAAATTATGACGTACACAATGCAGAATATTAAAATCAGAACTGTAAACCCAATCACAGACTGCTTTATCAATTTTATGTAGCATTAAAGCTTTAAAATGCAAGTATTGTTAGTGTTTTATTTCTTCATAACAGTTAACAAATTTAAGCTGTTAAATATGATGCTTAGCAAAAATAAATAGCCTGTGATAAAATCAATGTCTTATAGATGTCTTTAGCAATTTAACCTTTGCAATGGGGGTGCGGGGTTAGAGCTCAACTGTACGTACGCATGGGGATGGGTCCACGAAATGTACGCGGTGCGACAGAGGGAAGGGGAGTCCGAAAATCCGATTTTTAGCGTACGTAATATATGGATAAAGGTGCTTTTTGAGGGGTTTTCCAAAGGTGGCTGTGCAGTGAGATAGATGGGTAGAGGAATATATGCAGATTTCAGGAGGAAGATTGTTATGGAATCTAAGTGTTTTGTGGCATATCGCCTGCTCACTGCTCAGTATTATTTTTCCCTATCACATACTTGAATGAAACCAACAAAATGACAGCAGAGTTTGATCTTTATTTTAGGCCAAGAATTATCAACTGGAAAGTGAACGCAATAACTAGGAAATTTGCATCTAGAATGGGCTAATTAAAGACAGGAGATAAAAAAAGTAATTGAGGATGAAGAGGTAATGAAGGAAAGATGATTTTATATTTTGATATTCCTACAAATTAGTTATTTTGAAAAGGAAATGCTATTTTAAAACAAAAGTAAAAAATATAGAAAAAATGTGTACTGCTACAGCAACATAATTGCAAGGGGCAGCGTAAACAAACCCACAGAAACATAGTTGTAATAATGCTCTAAGTTGAGAGCATTAAGCAATGCATCTTAAATCATGTTATGTGTATTGCTCTATCACAACTTTCGATGAAACCGTAACTTGCTATGCTCCCAAGTATAATTATTATAATTCAGTGAAATGTTGCTGTTGCATTATGAACAAAGCTTTGTGATTGGATCCTAACCATGCAGCAGATTTAGCTTAGTAAGATTGAGCATTTGACTATTGCCTCATATCCATAAAGTGGCTGTATTAACCTACTAGCTTTTTGTCTAATGATAGAGTAAATATTACAGTGAAGAAATTGATACGAAACTCAATTTGTAAAATCATGTTTATAGAGCAATTATAATACTGAGAAGGCATGCATATAAATATATATATATCAACTGGATAACTTAAGATTAGTACATGTAGTTACTTGGAGATGGACAAGAGTGATGTAGGAAAATAATCAGGTGGACTGTGATATTGAATGGTCACAAGTATTGCAGATATGTGGGCTAAGAATGTTGGAGAGTGTTTTAGGTTTAAAGGAAATCTTAAATGAACGTGTCGCGAGATTTTCATTCAGTGGAGGAATTTTAGGATAAGGGTGATGTGGCAATGGTTGGGTGTCATGGTGATTGCTCGGGCAAGTCACATTGGCCAGACACTTGGATGGGCTGAAGAGACTTGATTAGAGTGGAAATAAAGGATCAGAAAAAGAGAATTTTGCTTCTGCAATTCCCTTTTCCTTATGTTCCGATTTGTCAAAGGGGTTAATATAATCAGTGAAGCCGAAAGAACTCGATCAGCTTTCTTGCAGGTGTGGAACATAACAGGATTTTCAAGAAAGTTTTTAGATTTATAGGTTTTTGACATACAAATAGTCACACAGCGGACACAACATTACATGTACTACACAGAAGTAGGCCTGCATGAAGAAATTCCCATAGCTTACATTATAAGCCTATCCAGGCTATCCCACTTTAAAGACGAATCCAGTGAACAAGGGATGTCATGTGAAGGTCACAAATCAGAATTCCAATTACTCTGGAAGTTTTGACTTTAAAAGACCTAAAGTCTGAACTTTTGAGATTTTGCAGGCTTCTAAAAACCTACGCCTAGGCTTTTTAAATCGATTTCTAAAATCGTGCATTCTCGTCGCAGTTTTTTAGTCACACGGTGAGCCTAGATAACTTGCATAGCATGAAAACTTTTGTTGCGTAAAATAAATTTGTGTCCAAAATAAGGAAGCTGTGTTCATCTTACGGAAATAACGACATTAAGAGTCCTAATTTCGATTTTTACGGTTAGTGGAATGGAGACAAAGAAAGAGGCGACACTCGATGGTGAGCAGCGCACCATAAAAACATGAAATTGGGTGGAGTCGATGGCGCACACATCTTTAGACCTCTAGCGGCTATTTCATTGCATGGCAACGGCGCTGCTTAAGACGCCATTTTAGGGAGAAACTTAGTTTGGAAGGTTTAATCAATCTGGTCAGAGAAGAAATGAACGGTGAACGGGAACAACGACTGGAAAAAGTTATTCAGGTAGGTCGATTATTATTTTAAACTAACAGAGATGTTCGCAGCTCTGATGAGCTGTGAATGTTTTCTCGCGAAATTGTTACGGGAATGAAGCAGGTTGTTTACGACTGATGAAGCAGGTCCTCATTCTGTCCAAACTTGCCCGAAAGTTTGGCGCAAAATTTTCAACAGCACGATTCTGTAATACGATATGCGCTTACGCCAGCTAGGTCAAATTATCTAAAGGTAACAATCGGACACAGGATATGGGTGGAAAAGTTCGAATTTAGTGTGTCAGAAATTGATTTTTTGATTTAATAGGGCTGCATTCTGCTTTAGAAGCACCAACTCATTAAGTTACTGGGAAGTTTGACTTGGCGACCTATTTGATATGGGCCCTTTAACTTTAAGTCAACAAATGAATTTTGTGAGGTTCCAAAATGGGTCTATGTTAAGTATCTTGAGTCACACAAACATAATATTATTACAATAATATGGGGTGCTTTGGTCAACGAAATATTTTGTTACAGTAATTGCATTAGTAGAATACATTGTTAATGAGATGAGATTTGTAACTGGGAGTCATGGGAAAAGACCTATTGAACTGCATGGTAGGTCTACAAATTTATATAGTCCCAGTCACAGTAGTAGGCCTACACCAATCAGAGGGACTTCCAGAGTCAGGGAATTGGGTAAATATGGTCTTTAAGCAGCAAAAGGATGCAGGGAGGCTCCCAGAATTTAGCAGTGAGTGAGCCGTGGAGGCTGGAGGGAAGGTTCTTCTATAGAGTGGGGTCAATAAAGGCAAAAGCATGAAATTTAGTCATGGGGTCCTCACCTTTGGCAGTTGCTAAATAATAATGGGCATCTCAATGGGGTAGTATGAACTGTTGAGGGGATATTTTCTGAATCACTTGATCTAAAAACATTAGGGACTGTGATCCCAGGAGGTGATCCCACCTTTTACAGAGAGGGGACATGTTGCACGTTTGGCCCCCCCCCCCCACATTTTCTACTCCTCTCATTGGGTGTCCCCCCACCTGTCAAACAAGAT
Source organism: Bimastos eiseni (assembly GCA_959347315.1). Lineage (NCBI taxonomy): Eukaryota > Metazoa > Annelida > Clitellata > Crassiclitellata > Lumbricidae > Bimastos > Bimastos eiseni. Next base: position 7,104,782 of record OY365814.1, read on the forward strand.
CGCTGCCACTGAAAAATATATTTGTTATCCAAAATCATGTAGTTGTTTGTTGCTGGCAATGGAAGGTTTATAGGAAAGACCATTGGGAATGCAGGAGCAACATGTATAAAGAAGTGCCTTCTGAAACATTAGTTCTTATACACAAACATACATAGATTCGGTGATCCCTCATTTCGTCGTAGATCATTTCGTTGCAGTTCATTTCATCGCACAGCTCATTTTTTCGTATTTTGTAGCAGTTCGTAGTGTTGCATTTTTAACTAATTTCGTCGCTGTTCATTTCGTCGAATTTTTAGGGTTGCACACGTTTTTAAAGAAACCACCGAACGGGTGACAGCTACGTACATATAACAAAATATTTTACAACCCACCTGGCTGCATTGATGAAAAGATAGCCTTTTAAATGGAAGTGGGAATGATGACAAGATTTAGACAGAAAGGTGGATTGATGAATAAATAATAAGATTATGTATAATTATGTGCTGAATTAATGAAGAGATTTCTGCCTGAATGGAAGCAGAAATTTTGAAAAGGTTTCTGCTTAAATGGAACAGGATTGATGAAGAGATTTCTGCCTAAGTCGAAGCAGGGATGATGAAAAGAGTTATGTTAACCAGAAGGTAAATTAATTAAATGAATGTTGTTTAAATGGAAGCAAGAATGATGAAAAGATTTTGAGGAAAAGAATTATGTTTAAATAGAAGCTGGATTGAAGAAAAGGATGCTGTTTAAATGCAAGCGGCAATGATCAAATGATTGCTATTTAAGTGGAATCTTGTGTGCAAGATTCTTTTCATAATTTCTGCTTCTTGTTAGACAGAGTTCTTTTCATCAATCCAGCTTTTAGTTAAAAAGAATGTCTTCATGACTTCCACTTCCACTAAGAGATTTCAAGGCACTCCTAACCAAAGTCAGTGTTGTCATTAACAGGTAGGATTGTCTTCAGACACATCTGAAACAGAGAAAAGGTAGATTCAGGGCTTAAAGTGTGCCTGGACGGTCATGGACGGCATCCAGGCACTTATTTCTATTTTTTGCTCATTGTATTTGGAAAATAGAAGTTGGAATGATAATAATAATGTCGTAAAATCCAGCTTCTGGTTCAGCAAGAACCATTTTTGTCAATTCAACTTCTATTTAGGCAAATATTCTTTTCATGATCCAACTTTTATTTCTGTAGGCATTATGTTCATGTAAATAGCATCTGTTTTGGAAGAATTTCGTTCACCCATCCAACTTCTAATCCAGCATCATTAATATCATTAATCCAATTTCTATTTTAACAAACACAGTTGACCACATTGTGCGAACCAGTTGTGAGGAATGCATAAGATTGTAATCATTATACGCTACTTAATTTCTCTATATTTCTTCGTTCTGCTATTATAATTTGAAATATTGGATAGTTACAATTAGATGTTTTGATAATTATAAGAAAATTTGCATTACATTCTGTACATCTGGTTTTATTTTTTGGGATGTGAGGACCTTGTGACGTGACGTCATATTTGAGGGGGTCGTGGCATTTGTGACGACGTGTAACGAAGGGGGAGAGGTCAAAAATCGTCAAAATTTGCATGACGTCATTTATGGACGGCTCCCTAGCGTCCAGGCACTTCTTTTTTTACACTTTAAGCACTGGGTAGATTGAGGAGCTGAAGGCATGCACAGTTCCTGTGGAAGATGGTTCCAGTTATAGAGGGGCTGAAATAGTGTGCAAGGTTTATGGATTGAGCAATTGGAGTGCATGCATGTGCGGGGAACAGCCAGAAGACCTAGGCAGCTCAGTGGAGAGCAAAGTGACAAAGGAGTGAATAGACCAAAAACCATAACCAAAAATTTTATTGGCTACTGAACAACCAATTAAGCAAACATAATATTAAGGTCAAACAGGACAGAAAGGTTGACAGAGCACAAAAGGAGGAACCCTAAAGGGACCCGCTAGCAGGGACACCCATTACAAAATTGGTAATAGCACGGTTATGCAAGTAAATTCAAGACAATGAACAAGAAAATTAGTTACTTAACTAACATGTAACATTATAAAACAGAGATATTAAGACTGTCAAGGCATAAAACTAGGAATCATAACTTTAATCTAGACAAGTGACTCAATAAATTATAATTTTAGCAGGTATTCTTTAAGTTTATTTTTGAACTGAGAGATGGTGGTTGACTGACGTAGACTCGATGGCAATTTATTTCATGCCTGAGGTCCAGAGACACTTAACGAGAACATGCAGGTATTAGTTCGATAGTGGCATGGTCTGAAGTTATCAGCGTTACGAATGCCATAGGGGTTAAGTTGGAGCACAGTAGAGAAAAAGTTTTCTAAGCATGATGGCAATAAATTATTTAAATACTTGTACATAAATTCATTAAGTTGGAACACAGTTATCTGTTCAAGTTTAAGTATTTGAGAACACAAGCCCAATGAAGAACTGTCTAAGTTACGATGAATAACGCAAAAGGTCCTACGTTGAAGCATGTGGAGTCTTTTAAGTCTGGAGTGATAGTTAGGTGCCCAGATCATATTACAATAAGTTAGAAAAGGAGGAACAAGGGAATAGTAAAGGCTGATGCGGAGAGTTAAAGGCAGGAGATACGCAATACGAGATAAAATTCCTATGTTTTTTGCTAGTTTCGCTGCAATGCTATCAATATGAGTTTTCCAGTTAAGTGATTGGTCAACGAAAACACCAAGGAACTTAGTAGAAGTAACTTTAGGTATGGGAATATTATTTAACATAAGAGGCTTATTGATTTCAGGTAAGGTTTTACGATGAGATGCAGGTGAAATATAATTCGTTTTTGCAACATTAAGAGACAGTTTATTCACAGTAAACCAATTAGTTATACTAGCTAGTTCGTGATTTAACAAGGTACATAGGGTCTGAAAGTATATATGAAGGAGCTACATAATTGCTATTGTTATTATTTTGAACTGAATGTGCTGGAGCAGAAATATACCTAGTGGATAGTTTCTCGAATGAAGGCAGAAATGTGAGCGAACTTTGGGAGACCACCAATAAGGCGAGTAACAGCATTACGTATTGACTGCATAGATAGAGTTGCTGAAGTCAACTCTAGTGCAAATTAGTGCATGGACGGGAGTGTTTTATACTGGACGAGGTGGAGACAGGAGACCAATGGAATGAGATATAGTCACCACCAGTGGGAAAGTTACCCATGATGCCCTCTACAACAGCGCATCCTGCTAGAATCTCACCTTCTGAGTAAGTTTGTTTCAAAGAAACCTCTTCAGCGCATCCACTACATTTGTAACACTGTCTGTCTCAGACTGTCTGCATGTCAGCCATAAATTCATCAACTTCTCTCAACTTTCAGCTGTTCGAGTTGACTTTGGCGACTTTTCTGACAGATTTACTTCAGTCCTTGCACTACATAGTCTGTCAAGAGCAGACACTTCAGAGTTATATCTTGAAAGAACAGACACTGTTTGGTGCAGAAGATCACACTATAAAAATGCCTATGAAACGAGGTACTTGGTAGTTGTTAATTGAAGTATTCTAAGACATACGTGCATGGTGATTACCGGAATTTACAGGTACTTGCATTCGTTACCATAACCATAGCCAAAGTTTTTTTTTATAACAGGCAATCGTGCACATGCTAAAATAACCCGTAGATTCTATAGAAGATTGTTTGCCACAATAGGGAGAGAACCCTTAAAGGACTGAAGTCCCACTGTCAGGGTCATCCTTCCATGGATTATGAATGAGAGGCCAGTAGTTATGTGATGATGGATCCATCAGATGACTTAATTAGTCAGAGCTGTCATCATTTAATTTAGTTCTTTTAAAGCGAATTAGGCAGAAACTTACATGTAGTTGAATTAGGAAGTGTTTGCAAAGGTTAGATTTATATCTAGATTAAGACTAGGATATAGCCTAATCATATTTCCATCGGTATAATGTTCCAGGCTGTAGGACCAGCAAATCTAAATGCAAATTGCTGTGTATTTGTGCAGGAGTACAGTACATGCGCCTAATAGTTTCAATTTAGCCACATTGTGTGATAACATAGATCATTAGCGTCGCCCTTCTCCTTCCTCCAGACTTGGGACTGTGGTAGAGCTGTACCGATACATCGGCAGCACTCAATCGGCGCCGATTATAGATATATCGGTGGTATCGGATATTGGTAAGATAATCGGTGCCGATATTAAATTAAACAAAAATTTTATAACATTATTTTCAGTCTTTAGGAGCAAAGTTATGACAGCAACATCATTGGGTCATGTGAAGGACAGCATTCAGCTCACTTCTCATAGCGTGTGGCTTCAGACCACGCATGCAGTAGGCATTGTACTATTATAAAACGTGGGAAAGCTGTTGTGCGGAGTGAGTCCTCTTAATTACCCTGGGCACAGTTGTCATCTCTGCTGGCCGGTATTTAGGCCAAAGTGCAAGGCGTAACAGATTTTTGTGGCTTTGGCGTAGATTGTGGCTTTGGTGTCTAGTTACATAGATAGACCTCTATCTCTTTTTTCTCCTCCGTCATGCGTGGTCAACGGCGGGCGGTGTGCCTAATCTGTATTGCCTGCCTAGGATTAGTCCACAGCTACATGTATACGTCTCCTATGGTGCAAGTGTTTTGCTTGTATCACAACAATAGGCAGTAGCAGTAGGTCTATGTCAGTTAGAACCAGACATCTTGGGAAATACAATGAAATAATCGGTAAAACAAATGGCTAGATAATCGGTATCAGCAATGAAATAATCAGCCATAATCGGTATCGGCTTATTCGTCAAAAAGTTATATCGGTACAGTCCTGGACTGTGGAGCTGTGGCGGATTTATTAATATCATTTGAATTTCCGATTCTACGTTCAATTCAATTCATTTATTGCAGCCATTGAAACCAAATAGAGATACAAATGATCTTTTCATGGATCAGCAACAACAGAGGACACAGAAAGGACAATCAATAGTCCCGCTAGGTAGGGTCACCTAAGTTATATATAGGGATATTGCCTTGGAGGTGAGTTGTGAACTGGGCTTGAAAGGCTTTGAGAAACAGGTTATGCATGTATCAGAGCACTAGCCCATAGGTGAGTCAAATAAATACATACGTGCACTGCATATATTAATGTCTGCTTACAGGTATATTGCATTATGTTGGTGATCTATTTTATGGAGTTCACAATGTCATGAAACTGCTTTATTCAGACACTTTAAATTGACTTTTCTGCTCTTTATTACGAGATATTTGATGCTTCTGCTTCTCATAAAAAGAGTGTCGGCTCACATAGACAAAAATTTTGTGCAATCCTGTTAAAACAAGCCTGTGGCTGTAAACATAAATACTTTTCTTGCAGTTTCAGTGTATGGCCAACATAATTGAGGAAGTCACAATTCAACATCATTTAAATGCTACATCCTCAGTGGTATCACACTTTGAACCAAAGACAAATTTTAACATACTTCATTGTTACACAAATTCTGATATAAATAATTTACCAATAAAAACGGACTATCTAGAACCAGTGTTGGAAACGAGACCAAAAACTCAGGACCAAGACCGAGGGGTCCAAGACCGAGACCAAGGCCGAGAGGTCCAAGACCAAGACCGAGCTGTCCGAGACCAAGACCAATGGTCCAAGACCAAGACCGATATTCTTTTTATTAACAATTCAGTTTATTAAGATGCTAAAACACTAATTTTATTGCTGAAGAATACTGATCTTAATAATGGTCCAGAAAATAGTTTTACCGGCCACTCTGAAGTTTTGCGTGTTTAGCCCTTGACTTCGGCCTGAGAATATCACACTATAAATGACTTACAGTATACGATAGGTAAATATTTTAAGACATCTGAACAAGTAGATCAACGTTCCGTTTGAATGGTGTACTTATACCAAGAAACCCGACCACATAATTATTAGATTGTTCCAAAACCTGAAAATTTGTGAAAGCAAATTTTGAAATGGCTGGCTCCGTTGCAAATGCATTTTTTTCTGTCCATAGTATATAAAGATCTATTAGTTTGGTCAGCACGCCATAAATGGATAACAATCGCGTAGGACCTAAACATTCTGAATCTCTAATAATCAAAAATAACCGACACATCGAAAAAATTGCTCTGGTGTGGCATATGACCAAGAACACTAATTTAAGACGGAGACCAACCCCAAGACCGTTCCTTTAAGATCAAGACCAAGACCGACGCATTCGAGACCAAGACTGATGGTCCGAGACCAGGACCAAGACCAAGACCGATGCATTAGAGGACCAAGATCGCAGTTTTCTGGTCTCGAGACAACATCCTGCCTAGAACTCGGCCTCATTTGTAGAGTGATTTTAGGGGTGTTCTTTGGTATTGTTTGATGGGAAGCCTGATGCCATTGATGTTTACTAATCATAAATTTTTATTATTTTTTTGATTAACCAAGAAAGGAAAATGGGCACCTCGCTTCATCATAGGGCATATGATGTAGCTTATTAATTAATTTGGCAATATAATAAGTTGTTAATTAATTTATGGTTGTAAGATATGATGAAATGTGTGTAAAACAAGTCTAATTTTGCCATTTTTCTTCACAATGCAAGGCAATGAAAGTCTATACAAGTCCAGGCAGGACAATGCCTGAGTACATTGAGTAGGGAATGAAAAATCTATACAAGTCAAGACAGGACAGTGCAGTAGTAGGCAATGAAAGTCAGGGTAGGACAGGGCATGAGTAGGCAATGAAAGTCTATGCAGGTCAAGACAGGACAGTGCATGAGTAGGCAATGAAAGTCTATACAAGTCAGGACAGGACAGTGCATGAGTAGGCAATGAAAATCAAGGCAGGACTGTGCAGGAGTAGGCAATGAATGGTGATGATTTGTGGGATGGTAAAAGAAGGTCAGCCAGAGATGTAGAGTTGATAACTAAAGTTGTTAACTATTCTCATAGTCGCTCAATGTTACGCTGTATGTGTGCAGAGACTTGAGGACAGGGTGTTGCCAGACTCAGGTGGTCTGCATCTGAGGGGAGATGCAGACGACTCTGCCCCCACCCGGGTCCCAGTAAAGGTCCGTGAGATCATCACCAAGAACCTCACTTCCGACGGATGGACTTCACCACCGCCCGGCTCCATGTTCGCTCCAACCGTCGACCACCTGAAGGAGGAAAACCGAATGCTCCAGCTAGAACTGGAGCGCCTTGAGAAGCTGCTCGCTGGAACACGGTCGGAACGCGATGAACTCAACATCAAGTACAGCACCATCAGTGACAAAGTTAGCAGACTTGGATTGTCTTGGATGGGAACTTCTGTAGCTCATTTTGTTTCTACCTTCTACACTTTTTTCTTTGGCTCTCTAGATCTTTAAGCATGCAGAGACATACAGATGGACAGTCATGGAAACAGAGAGAGGAACACAGGTGACTGACTCACACACACACACACACACACACACACACACACACACACACACACACACACACACACACACACACACACACACACACACATGCACATATAGAATAAATTCTTTTAAATTGGTTTTGATTACTGTTACTGATACGGATGAATAGAACAATAAATATATTTGTAGAGTGATCGACCCAATTGCATGTATGACCGTTTATTCTGTGCAGCTCCACTATGTGTACACGCCACCTAAGGATCGAATTCTTGTTGCCCAGCAACCATTTCTAAGGCCTCCTTTATAGAATATGATGAATGCAGTGCAACCGAATTCGATACTGACCTCTTTCTAAGGTCCAGAAATGCACGCACAACCATGTCACAGAACATCAATAGCACTGAGCAATCATGAGTGAAGGACTTGCTCTCAAGGATATTACGTAGCGTGGAAGCTTGAATTCATACTCTCCGCATTACAGGCTGTTGGCTCTAATCCAGCATTTTCCAAACTTTTTTTCATGGCCTGGTTATTTTTTTTCTCCTTTGTGACCCACTAAAATTGTTATTGCCTATGCTGGCCTATTGAAATAGATATGAATGTCCATACAAATTTATTGTGTTTTTGTTTGGCATGGTTGCTTGGGGAGTGACTGTTTTTTTTTAGTTATTTAGTTTAATTAATATTAATTAGAGTAAATATTAAGTATAAAGATTTATGCAACCCAGAATTTTTCTGCCTTAGCCCGGTGCTCGGACACATGCGACCCACCAATTGGGAAACGCTGTTCTAAGGAATCAGCTTCCGTGCCTCACTCTTTTGTCCCATCTGATGTACAAGAAAATACTGACAGAGTTCAATCACCAATTGACAAATGGGGACCATTGGGGGTGGTGTTATATTTGGGATAATCATGGTGTTATACTGATGCGTGGTGGGTTTTGTGGTGATGGTGGCATGGGTGGTGCATGGGTGCATTGTAAGACAAATTCCTCACTACACCATCCCTCGGAAGGAAATATCTTCCAGATATTGTGTAGGACATAATTCTATTGATCGGGAAGAGTGAATATTCTTCTAGACATAATCCTCCCTGAACATAAACCCCTTCTGTATAATTGGTCTATTTTTGCATTTAAATTATTTCTAAGATACTTGCTAATATCACTTAGCTTAAGTCTTATAATGCTTTCCTCTCACTGCCCTTTGAACAACCCCTTTGTCTATCTGTCTCTATGTCCGTCTGTCCGTCCGTTTATTTTTCCACCCGTCAATCTGTTTGATCTTATGTTTGTCTATCCGTCTGTTTGTCCGTCCGTCCGTCTGTCCGTTTGTTTGTCCGTTTGTCTGTCATAAATGTTGACTTATGTCTCCCTCATTGTGTCACTTGACATCCGGGTATTGATTGATTATTGAGATCATGTGATCAATTTCCATTGAATTCTTGGCCATTTAAACCTGATCACGCATTCCTTGCATGAACTTGCTTCCTCACAAGCCCAGCCTTGAATGGCCATCCAACTTGCGACGGAAACATACACACGTGAATCTGGGCCGTTGATTATAATTAATTTGAATAAATTATGATAATCGCATGTCCTGCTATTCATTAATATTCAGTATTATTAGTATGATCCAGGTCTTTGAAATGCTAATGAGGTTCATTAGTGTATTGAATGTGCTGCCTCTTGTTTGGGTTTAAATAATTGGGTGGCTCAATAAATCGTTGCCTTGTGAGTCTTGTCTTGGAGACAGAGCTTGAACTGGGATTAGATTTAACCCACTGAGTGAGTTAGTGTTGAAAGTGTCGTTTGGATATGGGTGGTTAGATAGCTAATTAATGATAAGTTAAGAAATTAGGAAATCGACTTTGAGAGATGTCTTTGGAAGGATTTGAAACAATGGATACACTGAGCGAGGTAGGAACGATACTATTGCTAACTTTGTCTCAGCGCTAGACTCTTAGCTGCTGACTGTGTCTTCTTTCATGCATTGAATGTTGCTTAAGCTGTGATACACACGGTAGCTGATTGGATAGAATACTTGCCTTGTAAAGTGGAGAGCATGGGTTAAAACCTCCTCCTACTCTGAGACAATTATGAACACCTCAGATTAGTGTGTCCTGTAGGAGGAACTTCACTCATTTTAAAATAAAATACAATGAATAGTAGTAGTAGTGTTAGTGGTAACGGTGGTATTAGTAGATATTGTCATTGAATGAAGTAGTGGTGCTAGTAGTGGTGGTGTAAATGGTAATAGTAAAAGGAAGTAATGGTACTGCTACTAGTAGTAGAATAATATAGTGGAGGTATTAGGAGTAATACTAGAATGAAGTAGTGGTGCTAGTAGTGGTAGTGTAAATGGTAATAGTAAAAGGAAGTAATGGTACTGCTACTAGTAGTAGAATAATATAGTGAAGGTATTAGGAGTAATACTAGAATGAAGTAGTGGTGTGAAGTGGTGGTAGTAGTACTGTAGTAGTGGAATGTTTACTGATTAGTGGTAGAGAACATGGAATTGGAGTATATTGGATTGGAGTCCATCCATTGATTATAGTCTATTAAAAGGTTGTGATACAAGCATCTTGACCTGGATGTATCATAACTTGGATAGGATTAAAGGGGATTGACTTTGGTTGGCCTTGATAGGATCAATTAGGATGTATAAAGCAAGACTTTATAAATGATTGGATATGATTTGATGAGATTAGAGTTTAGGATTTTATTGAAGTAGAATACAGTACATTGTTTATGGCTGATTGGATTGGATTTGAAGCTATGAGATTGATATAATGATGTTGTTTAAGATGAAATAATTGAATTGGATATTCCTTGATTAGATTGAGTATGATTTGAGTAAATTGGATTGAATTACATAGGATATGATGTGATTTGTTGGTCGTTGTAGTTGGAGGGGGCGTTGCGTGGTAGCAGAGGTGACTTTGGTGATTCATCGGATGACCTTGGCAGTGCACTGGGTCCTGGTAGAGCGGTCATGCAGCAGAACGCTCAGCTGAGAGGACGCCTTGAAGAGGAGAGGACAAGAGTTCAGTCCCTGCACGACACACAGAAGGCTCAGGCTCGCATCGTCCAGAAACTACAGGCAAAGGTAGGCCTCGTCTTAAGTGGGTGGGTGGGGCATCCAACTATGCACCCTCCAATTGTTGTCTTAACATTACAGCAGATGGTTTTATAGACTGGAATCAAGACTGGAGAGAAGAGAGGAATGTATAATTGTCAGGGAGAAGGGACAGAATGTATGAAGTCCATTCTGTCATTGGGTGACAGGAAGATGGCTGGCTCTTCTGTGATTGGTCGTTGAAATAACATTAAAAAAATCCATGATTGGTTATTCTGATGAAGAGCTGTAACATGATTTATTGGCCTAAAGACCAAACTGCAGTATGATTGGCTAACCCATATAATTGCTTAACCATGATTGGCTGACCTAAACCAGAACTTTTGCGCATAGGTCACAGTCGCTACATCATTTGCTAAGAAATCAATGTCATAGGTTCATTTAATTCCCTTGTAAGACCATTGTGCATGTCGTTGCTTAATATTGTCTTTCATCTGATTTGGTTAATGTCTCTCTCAGTCTGTTTCCATTAACTTCAATTCTTCATAGTCTGTTTCACTGCATTTATCAGTTGCCCCACTTACTTGCTAACCTGTGTCTACCTATAGGTTCTTCAGTACAAACGACGCTGTCTGGAGTTGGAGGACTCATTCGGACACACACAGTCGAATGCAGATCATGCAGTGAGAGCCTCTGTGAGTTATGCCATTTTGTGCATGGTTGCTGTAAATATAGGTTGTGCTTTCTGTGAATGTGTGCTGTTCGTGGCTGTCTAGTTTTGACTTTTAAATTGAATCTGATCTTGTTGACTAATAATTCTATTTTGGTTGTACTTTGTGCAGTGTTCCATTCTGACATATTCTAATGCAATCTCATCCACTTGTATCCTATCTGTTCTAACTGAGCGTAATATGACAAAGCGCAATCCAATCTAACCATATCTTATATAATTCCTGGCTATTGTGTTCTACCCGATGATTTTCTGTTCTGCTGTATTGTGTTCTGTTCTGTTTTTATTCTGTTCTATTCTGGTTCTTCTTGTTCTGTTCTGTTCTATTCATGCGGTCTGTTGTAAGATCTATTGTGATGTAATATCACACAATCTGGTGTATTGCAAATGTCAATGATACAATGTAGTTGATTAGACAAGATACAGTTTTTGACAGGGCTAGATAAGATTAGATTAGAGATGATTGGATTAGAGATTGCATTGCATTGCTGTCTGTTCTGATCAAGGGTCCGCTCTACGAGGGATATCAGTCGAATCCATCGATGGAATTCCATCTTCAGGAAGCAGAAAACGAACATTCCATTGCACTCGATAACCTCATGGGTCGACTGGAAGAGGAACAGCAGAGGTAACAGCGCTTCAGTTGATTAACGAATTGGATGGATGAATCCAGTGGATGGGTGAATGGATGGATTGATGGTTGCATCAATCAATCAATTAATCAATCAATGCTTGTTTGTGTTCTGATATCTGCCTTTCTGTTTGTTAATCTGCTTATCTTTACCCAGATGGTATCATTCGTCCACTTATCCATCCTCCTATTCATCCATCCACCCAACCCAATGTTCCATCCATCCACCCACTAGCCATCCAACCTACGACCCATCCATCCAGACTTTTATCCAACCCACGATCCATCCTTCCTTCCACTCGACATTCATGCAACTGCCCATCCAATCCTTCCATCAATTCATTAGAAGAATAATTTAGTTGTTTGAATTAACAAAGAGGTTTCTCTTGGTCTTGACAGGAGTGCCGGTCTGTCGCACACAATTGACCTGTTGCGAGAGCAGTTGGATAAGCTGATGGCAACAAACAAGGAGTTGGCGGTTGACGTCGAAAGGCAGAAAGCCCTTTGCCAGGAACTCAGAAATCGCGAGGCAGAATGGAGTCGCGAGGAACAGGTCGGATATTCATCTAGAATTCTACAGATGAGTTGATTGATAGATCAGTGAATTATTGATTGCTCGACTGATTGGTCAAGTGATTGATCTGTGGATTTATCTTTTCAGTGATTGATGGATCAATTGATTGATTGGTCAGGAATTTACCTGGAAATCAAGTGATCAATATTTTAATTTCATTTTCAACTTACCCTACTTTACTTATTTTTCAACTTACCCTTACCTTTCAACTTATGCTTACCTTACCCTTACCTTTACCTTACAACACCCTGCTTCGTAATTATCTGGCCAGCAATCACTCCACTTGCCATTTGCTTGTCTTTGCATTAGTCGTTCAATGACTATTTCCGTGAGAACCACAGTCGTCTGCTGACCGTCTGGCGTGCGGTCGGCGCCTTCCGTCGTCAGTTCAACTCAATGAAGTCGTCTACTGAACGTGACCTTTCTCAGCTGAGGTCGGAGTTCGTGCGGGTCACCCGAAGCGCGTCTTCCGCCTGCCTCAACCTTGACACAAACGTACACCACATCGAAACTCAGAATGCGGTTGGTAAACCAGTGCCATTAGATGATGATGATGATGACGATGGTGATGACCACGGTGATGATGATGATGATGATGGTGGTGGTGGGGGTAATGATGATGATGATGATGGTGGTGGTGGGGGTAATGATGATGATGATGATGGTGGTGGTGGGGGTAATGATGATGATGATGATGGTGGTGGTGGGGGTAATGATGATGATGATGATGGTGGTGGTGGGGGTAATGATGATGATGATGATGGTGGTGGTGGGGGTAATGATGATGATGATGATGGTGGTGGTGGGGGTAATGATGATGATGATGATGGTGGTGGTGGGGGTAATGATGATGATGATGATGGTGGTGGTGGGGGTAATGATGATGATGATGATGGTGGTGGTGGGGGTAATGATGATGATGATGATGGTGGTGGTGGGGGTAATGATGATGATGATGATGGTGGTGGTGGGGGTAATGATGATGATGATGATGGTGGTGGTGGGGGTAATGATGATGATGATGATGAATGGCTGGCAGTGAGGATGCTGATGATATTGATATAGGGATGGTGATGATGATGATGATGACTTAGATGATGAGGACAATGATGTTGACTAAAGTGATGATGTTGATGCTTTAATCTGCAGCTGTACCTTGAACATGAGAAGATGGATAGAGTGGCGCTTGAGAAGCAGTTGCTAGAGAAGAAGAAGGAACTGATTCAACTTGCTTCACAGCTTGATGCTCAGACTGCAGAGTCCAACACAAGGCACGTCTTCTTCAACTGAAGGCCATCAATTTTACGCTATGCATTTGTTACATATGTAAAATAGCCACATCTGCATCAATTTATGAAGAATTCTTTCATTGCTTAAACTACTTCTTGATCGGTGTTGAACTTCTCCGTATTTCTGGCCATTGACATAAATTTCTAGATTGACTGGTGGTGTCCTCTTTCTACCGCTTTTAAAATGGATGTCTGTTTCAAAGCCTGAAATTGTAGAATATATCTTTTTAAGCTATTGGGTAGTCTTCTTTTTTTAAAATATAATCTTTATAATTTTTATTTTTATCCAGTTGACATCTATTAATAGACTTGGTGATAATGTCCCAGTGTATTTTAGAATCCCTAGGCTCGTTAACCAGTCTGACGGGCCTTCTATTTTTTTAAATAATTCTATTCAGTGTATAGAATTTGTATATTTTGACCATTTGTCATCTATTTTTGGACCAAACCTTTTGAATTTCTATTTTAAAACCATTCCTCATCTATTTATAAGCACTCTAATTATGGCTCATCTTTTTAGAATCCGCGAACTCACGAACCAGTTGGAGAAGGCCAAAACGCAGCAGGCAGAGGACAGTCGTAACATTGCCCGACTCAAGATGCAGATCGCTTCGCTTGAGTCACGTGTTGAGTCCCTAACTCACGAGTCACTCACTCTGAACCAGGCTCCTGCTGCAACAACTGGAATTGATGCAACGATCGCCGCACTGCGCAAGATCACCGAAGAAGCTCTGAATGACCTCAACAGCTCTGCACTCGATGACGTCGCAACCTCCGATTCGACGACCCCTCGTCGCAGTACGTCCAGGTCGCCGCCGAGATCATCTTCTCGTGCCGCATCCTACTCGCCTGTGAGGGGCGAGCGAGACCTTATGCCTGTGCTCGAGTCAGCCCTGGGCACGGTGCAGAGGGCCCTGAGGGGAAGAAGGATGCAGGTTGGGGAGTTGAGGGGAAAGATTGGGGCCCTGCAGGACCAGGCAGCAGCACAGAAAAGGAGGGAAGAGGAGATTGAGGGAGAGAGAAGGCGACTTGAATCAACCATATCCAGCCTCAAGGAGGAACGGACTCAACTGTAAGCACAATTATTCTCAACAGCTTCTTTTCTGATTCTTCAGTCTATCATGTCATAACTTTAAAAAAATAAATATTGCATGTTTTTCTTTATTACCCAGATAACTTTGGATGCTGATAGGATTAATCTGCATGTATTTGCATGGCTTAAGGGTGAGTCATAATAAATTTCCATAATGTTCGAGAGCTCTGTGTGTTGTTTCGAATGAATTTGCATGATAAGCAAATAATAAATTTACATGATAATCGAATAAATTTGCTTGCTAATCGAATTAAAAATGTGCATGAATTTCTGTGATAAGGGTGAACTCGCAGCACGACTTGCAGCGCACGATTGACCGTTTGCGTTGTTCGCTGGAGTCGGTCGGCAGTGAGAAGGAGCAACTGGATCGACTGAGGCAGAACCTCACTTCGAAAGTGGAGGAACTGAACTCGGAGAATCAGAGACTGGTAGCTGCTAATTCTGAGCTGCAGCGACAGAGGGATCAGGTGGAGGACGAGAAGGACGAACTCTTAAAAGACAAGGATCGTCTGAACAAGGACAAGGATCGATGGTAGGGATCATGATTGTATTTACTAAAGTGTCTCTTTTGAAGAACTATATGCATATGAAAGTTATGATATAAGTGATGATAAAAATTACGTTGATAATGTTGATGATGACATGGTGATGATGATCGTGATGTTGATGGTGGTTTTATCTGGGTTATGATAGTTGATGATGACGATGATGCTAATTATCAATTACGATGGTGATGGTGATTATGGGCTGCAGAGTGGTCTAAATTCATGAGGGTATTTCAAGAGAATGGGATACAAAGTGGGTAGAAAATGTACAGGTTTGGGTAAAAGGGATGAGATACAGAGTGGGTAAAATAATGTACAAGTTTACCTAAAAGGGATGGGATACAGATTGTTCAAAAACACTGAGTCTATAGATGATATACTCTATGGAACCAACTTCCTGCCATGACTCGCTCACTGCTTCAAGCATCCATTCAATGCTTAACAACAGAGTGGTTGTCTTGGTATTTATCGCACTAGAGCTCCTCTGATTGGTGTGAATGGCGCTATATAAATTTAAGGGTACAATACACTATTATACCTACAGACCAGGCACAAAATTCCGGAATGCAGATTGGTCCATTTATTTTTTTATTGGGATGTTTGCAGTCCCCCTTGTTCCTGTCACGGCATATCCGGGTTTTTGATCTTTACTCTCAGCCTCTCAACAAACTCTCTTTGTACTTTTGCTCACACAACCATGGCACAGTCCAGGGTGTTCGCCATTTCTGGCCTCCCTTAGACCATTCACTCCCCTTCAAGGGTATCCTCTGATGCTTTTAATTAGAATCTTAAGTCTGTCCTTTTTCCTTGATCCTGGATTGGGAGTGCCTCTGAGTAAGCATCTTGAAGGGGTAGTGGCGGCGCTGGTCTTGAAAATTTGGTATGCAATTTTAAACTGTTATTTAAAAGCAAGATGAAAACAGATTGTTTTTAAACAGGCAATGTTCAATTATCGTCTGCTATCGGTGCTATGGAAAGCGGGTAATATATATTAGCTATCCTGAGTCTCGAAAATATCAATACACCGTAACTTAAGTAGGCCTACTAAGTAAGTATGTTCTGATGAAGTTGAAGATTTAATTCCATTTACAATTATCAATTAATTATTTGGTTATATATTTTAATTTATTTTATTTCGTTAAAAATTGTTGTTGAAATATTTTTGGTGATTTTTATCTTTTTTGGGACCCAATTGCGTATTTTGCGTTCATGCAATGCCGCCACTAGAAGGGGTGCTGTATTAAATTCATAGATAGATACAAAAATCTGAGCTGTTTGATAAATTTTTGTCTTCTTTTTCAGCCGTCAACAGATAGAACAGACAGAGTTGAAGGCTTCTCGTCTGAAGGAAGATTTCGTTAATACAAAGGAAGCGCTCAGCAAGGCTCTGCTCGACTTTGAAATGCTCTCCCATGAGAAGGATGGCATTCGTGAGTTGGAATATTATTATTCAAATGCATGGCTTCAGTTGGTTCCCATGACTCAACTTGTTTTGGATGATAATCACACTGCATAATTCGTTATTACCATTTGCATTAAGCTGTTGCTATTATGCGTTTATTAAGCACTAACCTATTATTCTCTTGCTTATTCTTCCCACAATTGACATCAGTATTTCTTGTGTCTGTCAACAGAGAGCGCTCTCTCCCGCTCGGAACTTTCGAAGGCTGAACTCGAGTTGGACCTGAACAAACTGCGATCGGAGGCATCTGGCCTTCGCGATGCCCTGCTCAAGCTGCAGGCCCTGAACAATGGCCTTGGACAGGATAAGGCTGAGCTCAACGCCATGATCATCCAGGTTTGCATGATCAACTGTCATGTGTGTGTTCTTAGTTTAGTATAATGTAATCAGATATTTCTATGGTTCCTTTTCATCAGAAGTTATCTCAAGCTTCTTCTTTTGGTTATCTGCCTTTCTAAGCAAGTTTGTCTTATATTCCGTCTTTCTACTTCCACTTGCTGGAACCTTCTGAGACGGAATGAATTCAGCCGGAACGGGCAATTAGCGGCCCTGCTCGTATGTGTTGTTTTTGAAAAATTAGCGGCTAAGTGCCTGGTATAAGGACTATATATATATATATATATATATATATATATATATATATATATATATATATATAATATACATATATATATATATAGGTTATGCACACACGGAAATGTATAAACATAAATAAATGACACAGAGTGTAGGAGCGACGCTCAGAAACCATATTCTCTCATTATATGCCAGATGAAACACACGTTCATCCAGATTTTCAAATATTCCCTCACGCTAACTTTGGAACTAGTCCAAGCCTCGATGGGGGAGTAAGTCGTTAAAGTGAAACTTAATACTTCTCCCCTTTGTGAGTCAGTAGGCAGCATCAAACAATCAATTGAATATTCCTGCGGACGGCCGTAGGCCTATACAAAATATATAAAACAAAACGGGCATTTGAGCGATTCTGCCTTGCCACAGCATTGGATTTAACAGAAATGAAGCGAGTTAGCAGTCAGCAAATGATATCTTCTTTCTTCAAATGTCCTAATGCTAGAAGGTAACTTACTCAGTACATACATACTGTAACATAATTTACTTGTAAAAAACTGTTCAATCTTTTGAGTAAATTTAATTATGCATGTGTTATGAATAAATTCAAAATGCGACATGGTGTTCTGTTGCTACAACACTAGACCTACGTAAAGTTGTTCAACAAAGACATGTAGATAGAAGGCGAGTTCCCAAATTTTATTGCTCGTAAATAAGCTGGTGCCCTGCGCATGGGTTCCTAAAAGTGTGTAGATTATAATTACGACAAGTAGGACTATTAACACGTTTTGTTGACAGTAATTTAACATGTAGGCCCTAGACCTAGATCATTTGCCCGACATGCTCAGTTAACTGTATTTTAATTTTCGACTATGTCAAGGCTTTTTATTTTGTTATACGAAAGTTTAAAATTATGCGAACATAGTAGGTCTAAACGCTTTTTTAAGGATTAGGAAATGTAAAAAGTAAGTTTTAAATAATGGTTTTGTAGACTCCATGTGGTTGCTTGACATGATATTAACACGTTTTTAATTATTATTATTATTATTACTATTATTATTATTATTATTATTATCATTATTAAAATGTATTCATTTGTCACACCTGCATCGGCGCACACTGCTATAGTAATTACAGAATCTAGACTTATTGTGGGAGTTCATTAATTACTTGACAAAAATAAGGAAAGTTGGAAATGTTGGCTATTTCCATTATTTTTTCTGTGTTAATCAGGCTAGCCAAGGGGTTTGAAACGCGAGGAGCATATTGCGAATAAAAAATTCATTGCGGCTTAGGAAATTATTATTAGGTCTTTTTGTATAAATATATTTTCGACCCCCCTGCTTCTTTTTTGACAAATCGGACCCTGGGAAAATATTGAGAGCTGATGTAGTAGTGAGTTCGTTTGTTGTGTTGGTTTTCTGCAGCTCGAGAATGAGAAGTCAAGTCTGAACTCACAGAGAGCATCAGCCGAGCACGAGAAGAACAGAATCCACGATCATGTGCTTAAGATCGAGCGAGAGAAAATGGATCTTGAGAGCGAGAAATCAGGTTGGTTTCGATCGGTCATTTTGAGTCATATTGTTATATTGGATATCGCGTTATACGTGAAGTGTTTGCTTTGTCAAGAATATTACGTATTTTAATATAACTATTGTAATGCAGTGTGATGTAATATGGTGGAATCGATGTACTGCAGTTACAGTACACTTAATGCCAACGATACAATTCAGTGCTTTGAAGTCAGAGAAGAATGATCTAGAAACAAACAAACAGGAGAGCAGTATTAAAGAAAGACAGAGTAAGAGTTAAACAGACAAACACAAAGACATAGGCAGTCACACCAGTTCCTGGGTGAATTTTCGGAGGTCTTCATCGTGCGTTATGTGTTAGTTTGTGTTGTCCTATTTGACCCTATCAGCCACAGAGCCTTGCCTTGCATGGTCAACATGAGAGATGACAATGTCACTCTTTGAGGTTACTAGAGAGTTTCTTGAGATTATCGTTAGAATTAGCCAACAGTTTTGTAAGGTGTTAGCGTAATTTGGGTTTTCATAGAGTACAACTGAGACATTAATGGAGATAAATTATCTCAGAGCTTAATGGATATTTTCCATATGCTAGCCATGATTTACAAACGTTTACGGATATTTTTTCAGATAGCGACGACAATTTCATCATAGATTGGCTTAGATTTTAACAAAAATTTCTTTGATAGGTGTGACAAACACTCTACACCTGTCTGAGCAGACACGGATGCGTTTGGAGGACGAAATCCAGCAAATCAACCGAGTTCGAACTGAGCTGAGCGAGCAACTGGGCTCGCTCACTCGTCAGAAGAATTCGCTCTCTGAGCAGCTGATCGCGGCTCGCAAGGAGCTCGAACGACAGACGGATACAATTCTACGCCTTGCGAAGGAAAAGGAGGAAATGAACAAAGAACATGGAGAATTGTGTGCTCAGATTACGGCCTGCGAACGAGAGAACAGGCATCAGGGAGAGGTCTTTACACACTGAGCTTCATTTTCAATGATTTTAACAGATGATTGTTTTTAATGATTGTTATTGTTTCAGCAATGTAATGTAATGGGAGTGGCAGTAGTTATGTTTTAGATGTAAATGTATTTCATTGTGTTTTAGATGATATAAATGATCAATGAGCGCCTCTGATTTGAGTGGTGCTATATAAGTGCTCCATTACATTACATTACATTTTGGATGACCCCATGGATAGGAAATTATAATCTTTATGGTTTGATGATTAAAGATCTAGTTTTTAGGTCCCTCTCTTTGGAACAGTTTTCCAGTGGACATTCTGACTTTTTCCATTAACTCAACCCACATAACATTTTCATCATATGTTAAGACAGATACTCAGATTCTACGAAATGGACAGTTGCATCAAGTTACTGTCCGTGAGTGAGAAAAAGCAGAAAACTCGGATTAATCGATGGAGTTACTTGCGTCTGTTGTTGACAGGTGATCGCGGCATTCAAGACGGATAAGGATGAGTTGGAGTCTCACCTGTACGATATCCAACAGGTGCAGAGTCAGTTGGAGACGAAGAAGGAACAGCTGGAAATGGAAAGACAGGAACTCATCCTCAAGAAGGAACACCTCAGTGGTCGGTTGATTCATTTAGTTGCTCATGCGGTTCCTGTTTTGCAATACACGGTTGCGTAGTGATCCAAAGTAATATCTATTAATATTTCTGTGATGACTTGGCGATTGATTGTGTGGGTGAGTGAGTGAGTGAATGAGTTAGCAATTAATTTATTGAATGAATGAAACAGATTGACTGGATAGATTGATTGAAAGATTGCTCCATTAATCCAATGATTGATTTAATTATCCGTTTTTTGAGTCAATGATTTAATGCCAATCTGTTTCTGATTTGTTATTAAGTAATTGGTTGATTGCTATTAATTTAATGATCAATTGGTTGGTCTGAGTAATCGATCACTTGATTGACTATCTGTTCAATTGAAAAGGAGTTATATTAAAAATCTGTGAGATTACGGTTACAACTACTGTTGATTAGGTGAGGTGGAGAGACTGCGTCGTGAGCTGGAGTCGTCGATGGATAAGTCGAATCAGCAGAGGGAGTCACTCCAGCAGAGACTGGGACAAGCAGATAAGGATCACCAGATGGCGCTCAGAAACGAAAAACAGTCGCACGACGAAGACCTCCGAAGACTCACCCAGGAACTGGTGCGACTGCGCATGTCTTTGTGTTTTTCTGTTTGAATCTGACTTTGTCTGTCTTTAATACTGCTTTCCTGTTTGTTTCTGTATCATTCTTCTCTGGCTTCATTCTCTCCTTGATCTAAAATGACATTAGATTAAAACATTGTCTTTCTATCATTTGATTGGACGGATAGTTCACTACTCGTCTGTTTGTTCAACGGAAAAGGAGTTATATTAAAAATTTGAGTCACATTATAAAAGTGATCTATCTTTCAATTAAGTTGAATTGGTTTACCTTAGCCTAGGTTATATTGGGTTATACTAAACTTACTACTTTTATTATATTATAATAGATTAGTATTTGTCAAACCTAACGTAGAAAATCTTTCCTAATCTCCGATGAAATTGCCATTGCTCGCCATGAATATTACATTGATTGCTCTAAATTAAACTGAGGCTGTCAACAATTAATTTAATTTTAATAGTTAACTTTTGAAAAATTAACAATTAATTAATAGCTAATTTTGATTAAATAATTATGTTTGTCAAACAAATTTATGACATTTCAATTAAAATTCTCAGTTACTGAATTTAGTTACATACAGAAAATAACAGAGGCGGTTTTCTTGCTCATACTGAAGTGTTAGATCCTTGGTATGCAAATGATTTGTCGCAATGAATGCAATAAACATTACCAGCATTTTCGATATTTCCGTTAGCAAATAATTTAAATCCAAAATTTTCATGCAATCAACTTGATATGTGTTTGTATTTAATATCTCGATTATTATCCGCCACCATCTTGCAATGTATACGGTTTATGTTGTTTCTTTCAGACTTCCAGTACATGTTAGTGATGGGCGGAATAATCGAAATGATTAATCATTAAAAATATTTTAATCGTTAAAATAGATTAACGATTAATCGATTACTTAATCGTTAATTTTCGCAACTCTAAATTAAACAGATTAGATTACACTTATATTTAGTTAGGTTACACATTAATATGATTAGATTAACTTTTATTGGAATAGATATAGTTTAAATTAGACAAAAATAAACCTTTGATTATATTGTATATGATTATATTTTTTGGGTGGTTTCCAATAGATTAGATTTTTTTATTAGAAGATATTCGATTTTTTTCTGCGTAGGAGCAACTGCGTGCTCAGGTAGAGTCTGATCGAAATGGGATGCATGAGCATTTTGCTCGTGAGCGCGATTCACTCTTGAGTCAGCTGAGGAATGAGAAGGAACAGCTGTTGCATGAGATAGCAAGGATGCAGCAGGATCGAGACGAACAACTGATGGAACTGGAAAGCAACAAACAGGAGGTAAACAAAGCAGAGAGTCATAAGTGATAAAGACATTTTGTGTGGAATGGAACAACCGGAGGAATGATTGGTTGAGTGATTGAATTGAGGATTTGATGAATTAATCAAATGAGTCACTTGCTTACATACTTACATATGCATACGTGTATCTAGTTTTCTGCTTAATTAGTTAATTAGTTGTAGAGAGAGGAGACAGAGTAAGCACGAGAGAGACGAACTGGGAGACAGACAGAGATCAACAGAGATATAAAGAGACAAGGAGCAACAGAGAGACAGAGATCGAGACAGTGGGATATGAAGTGAGACAGAGTAATACACAGAGATAGAGAAAGAGCTAGAGGGAGATGAAGGCAGGGACAGAGGGAGTGAAAGAAACAGAGAGACAGAGTAATACACAGAGATTGAGAAAGAGGGAGAGGGAATGAAAGAAACAGAGAGAGAGACTATGAAGGAACAATATGGAGAGTTTTTAAACAGTGTATCTGAGGGAGTTCCTTAATTAATAGCACAGGCTCTAATTCGATCTGTTGTTTTAAAAACTGTCCTGTGATTGGATCTTTCTTCTTGTAGATGCTCTCTCGTGCTGAGCAGGAGCGTAGTCTCGTCCAGGAGAAACTCGTTGGTCTGCAGAGAGACTTGGCCAACGCCATTTCCGACCATGGACGACAGAAGAGAGACCTCCAGGCCCATATCGACCAACAGCTCCATGCCATCGAAGCCCTACAGGGCGAACTCAGGACCGCCAGATCCCACCTTGAGCAGGCTAGGTGGGTGGGATGACTTAATTAACACAGTGAATCAATTCAATGATTTACTGATTGATTCATTGGCCGATTGATTAATTGTGCAGTTGTTTAACTGATTATGTCGCTAATTGATTGATTAATTAATGAATGAATGTTTAGTGGTTGGATGATGGTTCTGGGATCGAAAGTTCAGATGCGTGAAGTTTGGGGTCAAAAACATCAGATTGTGAATTCTGGGAATCCGAAGATTATGGATTTGATTGAGTTGATTAGGTTTCATTGATATGATTTCTGTGATAAGACTCATTTGATTAGATTTTTAGATTTGATCGTTTTTATTTGATCTGATTTTATAGCGAGACTCACGAGCGAGATGCAAAGAACCTAAGCGGTCAGATCAGTGACCTTCATCAGCGCAGAGACACTGCACTCGCTGACCTTTCGGACCTCAAGAATAAACTACGACTGAGTGAAGAAGCAAGGGAACAACTGAAGCGTGACCTTGCAGAAGTCAACCGCAACCTCCAACAGGGTAATCGAGTTCAGAGTTTTTCAACTGTTGTGTATTTCGATAGTAAAATATACTTTGTCTGATCTGTTGGGTGATTAATGAGAGTCTCTAATGCCTGTTTCTGATGTGTCATACTCTGTTACGCTGCTTTGTTACACTAACTTGCACTGTTACACTCTTAGTGTTTTACGCTGTTACGTCATTCTTGCTTAACAGATTTAAACTTGGCTTCCCAATTAATTCTCATTTTGGATTTTGCAATTTGACTTACATTGTTCATTGTGTCACTTTGAGTTATTTTATTTATTAATCTTTATTTCACCAAACATTGGTAGCACAGTACATATATATATATATATGATGGAACAACGAAAAAAGAACGTGAACACTTATGGTTTGAGTGAAATGCGCTAAAAATCTGACAACATCATTAACAGGTGAACAGCATTTCTAGTAAAGAAATCGCAGTCTTTTTGATGACCAACAGTCTTTCACATTCATTTCATGCATGAAGTGCAGCACAGATTCAACGCTAGTATGCGAAATTAAAATAAATTTGCACATTGCCGAGTCGTAAGTGTGCTCTAGGGAGTTAAGCTCACTCTTGGTAGGACAGACAGTTTCCAATCCATAGAGAAGAAAGGGTTTACAGTGTGCACTAACCAATTGCAAGAAAACAGGATCATTGAATTTATAACATTTACTATAAAAGGAATTAAAAGACCTATAAAGCTTTGCTCTCATTTCATGCAAACTAAGTTTAAATGACTTCCTTGAACCTAGAAAACAGCCCAGATTATTTTAACGTGTCCACATAACTGATCTCTGCTCTGTTAACACAAATGCTCTTATACTTACTCTTTTACTGTTATGACATGTTACCTTGTGTTACATTGTGTTACCTTGTGTTACCTTGTGTTGCCTTATGTTACATTGTGTTACCTTATGTTACATTGTGTTACCTTATGTTACACTGTGTTACATTTTCTGTTACAGGTCAGGAGGTGAAGGAGTTGCTGCAGAAGGAGATTCTGGACATGAAGCGGAGTCTAACAGAGGAGTCATTTGAGAAGGACGCTGTGCAGAAGACGTCGGCTGAACTGCGCAACCGACTGAAGAAGACTGAGGCTGAGAAAGTGGAGTTGAGCCAACAGATTCAGGAGATGAAACAGCGGCTCAACAGTGAGTCTCATCTAATCATCTAACCTCATCTAATAATAATTTTTTTAACTTTCAAACTGACAAACCACAGTAACATTTGAAATACAGTATAAATGAATGATGACAAGTTAGTAAGAGAGTCAAATTTAATTGTCAGCTGCCATGCAAGGCACCCATTACATTATGCAAATAATTTAACCAGCAACACCACCTAGCGAAAGAAGGACTAGTCATCCTTATGGGGATCGAACTCGGATCTTCAACTCTGAGCCCGTGTTGTCCATTACTTTACCCTTCTGAGAGCTTAGAATAATAATATTGTATTTCATTTAGGAACTGGTAAGGTGCCACTCACAGCAGTGGCCATTCAGTAGCGTTGGCGATGTGAGAACCCCCAGAGTAGGGAGAGGTTCGGAGGAGATGGAAAAGAGAAATCTGGGAAGAGATCAGGAGGAAAGGGCATTCAACAGCTGGACATAGCCTTATCATATTATTGCGATACTAATAATGATAATTATTATTATTATTATCAATTTAGTTATCATGCACCAGTAAGAAGATACTCTACACCAATTCATCATCTCATCGTGTCTTAGCCCTGCTGTGGCCTTGACCTGACCTTTTCTCTTTCAGTCCTGGATGAGCAGAAGACGGGTGTCGAGAAGGAGGCGTCTGACCTGCGTGCCAGCCTCCGTGAGGTGGAGAAGGCCAGGCAGGAGGCGAGGGCAGACATCCAGGAGGGACGGGCGCGTGTCAAGGCCCTGACAGCAGAACGGACAAAGCTTAACCAGACCCTTGGAGAGACTCAGGAAAGACTGGGAAAGACGGAAGAACGCGAGGATGAGGCGAGGAAAGAGGCATACGCACTCAGGCAGAAGGTCGTCCACTCTTTCTTATTATCATCTGTATTGTATTCTCTGTACTTATTCACACTCTCTCTAGTAGATGCAATTGTCTCTTTCATGTTTAGTAGTGTTATGTGGCTAGAGCTTATAATTTTAGGAACTGTTTTGGTTGAATTCTAATTTATATGTTTATCTCTTTGAAATAATACTTTTATTTATTTTCTATCTCTTTGAATTAATTTGTTATTTATTTATATTCTGTTTATTTTACCTCCTTAAATCCATTTTTATATCATTTTTTTTATTATTTTGTTTGTACTTTTTTATGTTATTATATATTATTTTTACTGCCTGTTTCTGGGTTCAATTAATATTCATGACTATTCATATTAAATATATATTAATACTATTCTTGTGTCTATATAGCTTTAATTTCAGTATGATTATTATTTCTGCTAGATTTGTTTTATTATACAAGTAATTCTTTTTTAATTATGTTTATGTTTTATTTTCTAATTAAATTCTATTTCGCTTGTACTGAATTTTCATTTTTAATGCTCCTTGTATTAATAAATATTGATCTGGGTATAATGAATTATGATTTGGGTATAATGAATATTCATTTTGGTCTGATGAATACGTATTCAAACTTTTATTTATCCAGCTGCTGGATTCAGAGAAGGTACGAGAGTCTCTCCAAAAGGATGTGTCCATGTTCCAGCGACGCTTGGTCGATGGAGAGAACCAGTCTCAGATGAAGGACAAGGAGTTCCAGATGGTTCTTGAGGAACGCGCTCGTAACGGCGCTCGCTCCGAAGATCAACGCCGCCAAGTCGAGTCGATGCTCGAGGCATCAAAGGCGGAACTCTCGGAGAACCGGTTGAAGTTGAGTGCAAGCGAAGGCCGAGCTCTAGCTCTCGAGTCGAAACTCGCAGAAGTTGAGGCCGAGAGTCGGGATGTTGAGATGAAACTCGCGAGCATTGTTTCGACTCTCCGTCGAACGATTGGCTTCAATCCGCGCTCTACGAGCAAACCAAGAGCAAGGAGTCTGAGCCCAAAGCGAGCACTTCAAGTCCCTACTAAAGGTCAGAGGGCATTTTGATAGAGTGGCTTATAATTATCATTATTTTTGTTTTATTTAATTAAGTGCCAGTTTCTAATTATCAAGTGAGAATCAATTACACTGATCAGTTGTGAGTGATATACTTGCTCAAAGACCCCACACGAATTAG
This sequence comes from Bimastos eiseni, assembly GCA_959347315.1. NCBI lineage: Eukaryota > Metazoa > Annelida > Clitellata > Crassiclitellata > Lumbricidae > Bimastos > Bimastos eiseni. Next base: position 7,131,643 of record OY365814.1, read on the forward strand.
TGTCTCTGTAGAAGTTAGAGCCCATGCGCTAGGCATTACAAGTGCTGTGACCAATCACAGCACTTGGTTACCATGTCACAGATAAAAGATCCTATAGATCATATTTAGTGAAACTAGAAAATTTCAAATTATGTTAGCATAGCTATGAGGATCAAATGACTGTCACAATTATGGAGAATGATAATTTAGAATAAATAATTATAATTATAGCATTTCAAGTCATGATAGAAAAAGATTTATGGTAAAAACAAATAGGTCCACAAAATTATTGACGATGCATTTTATCGGAAGCTATAATTGTTGATATTTATTCAAAATTAATATTTGACTATTATTCATTATGCTCACATATCTAGTAACAATGTTAATTATTTTTAATGACATTATTATTTCCAATAAAATGCATTGTCACTGATTTTGTGGACATATTTCTTTTTTATATAATTAATTTCTATTTTATTATTTTAATTATGATTATTATTAATTGTTTGAAATTGCATTTTAGGTTATGGTAACATATATGCCACTACAACCGAGGGACGTGGAAGTCCAATCCCGCGGACTGGATCACCGGATCGATCACGGCTGTCTTCTCCCGATCGATCGAGGGAAGCCGCCAGGAGTCGATCGCCAAGTCCAGCGAGGATTTCAATCGCAGATGTAGATCCGGAGGAAGTGCGGGTCGCTCTGCGGGAATTTGTCAACCAGTACATGTCAGCTGAACGCGAAAGGGTTTGCATTCATATGGATTTTATTATATTATAAAAAATATTAGCTTAGGTCAAATTGACTACATTAAATTATATTACGTGGGATTATATTAATTTAAGTTAAATTAGATTGCATGGATTATTTCAGTTAGAATATATTTGGGTTAAATTTGATAAACTTGGTTTTAAGGTTAAGTGGTGATTAAACTTTATTGCAGTATGGTAGATTAGATTTGCTATTCACTGAGGTTGGATTGAATAAGATTGGGATGAATATATTTGGCTTGAATGTGTTTGGGTTAAATTTGATCAGATTATTATAAGTGAAGTTTAAATTAGTTTAGGTTATAATGGATCGAAATGGTTTAAGATTAGATTTTGATAAAATTGGATTGGACTGATTCGGAATGGATTCATCTAAGAATAGTAATTTCCGCTTGGGTTGTGTTTATGTCGTAGGATGAGTCGTTGACTCTGCTGCGTAGTGCTCAGACTCACATCGGAGACCTTGAAGGAGAGAACTATCGACTGCTCAACCACACAGATCAGCTCAAGAAGTCGCTCGGAAACGTCGAAGAAGGTTTGACGCTCAATTCTTTTGGTCGCTAAATGTTGATTGAGTCTAAGCTTATTATTAACTGTTACTAACTCTTTAAGTATAAATGCGAATGTAGGTTTATTTCTATAGCAACCATTTGACACTGCTCAGTTTTCACAAATTGATCGGGTGAGATGGTTTGCTGTTGGGATGGTGGCACACTTTTGAAGGTCCCCTAGTATGAGCCCTACTTGATAGACTATATGGCCTTAACCCTGTTAATGTCTGTGAGTTGATGGGGTGAGATCCTTCACCACTGCTGCACTTTTGAATGGGTGCAAACGCTTTTTAGGGCTCAATGTACAGACTATGCTGACCTGAAAAAACTGTGATATAAACCACAATCAGTGTGTGAACAAACAGCATTCTTATGCTCTGACCAATATTACTAAACTTGAGATGCTGCAATAGGTTCCCAGTGTTATTGACCTCTTTTATTGCCAGTGTTTTTACTCTAACGGTCTTTCTTTCGGCCTTACTTCTTACCCATACCTTTTATTACCTTATCATGCTCCTATTTTGCCTTAAATTGCCTTTCCTTACCTCGCCTTACTTTGACATTTATCGTGTTAAGAAGCTCATTACTTACTTACCTAAAGTCATCTAAAATTACCTTTTCTCCTATTGTTGTAGAAGTACAGTAATTACACGAATACACGCAGTGTAATGCAAATTACATTTGCTTCTTTACGTGTACGTTTAGGTAAACGAGAGATCGATGGTCAGCTGTATAGTACTAAGTCTACTCTTGTTATCCAAGAGGAATCGATCCGCAGAGCAGAGCGCGAGCAGAAACAGATTTTGGATCGAGCGAACAACCTTGAGCGAGTCGTGGCTGCTCTTGAGTCGGAGAAGCGACAACTTCAGGTTGGCCGGATGTCGCATAGCGGAGCATATTCAAACTGTGATTCAGTCCTCAGTTGATTTTCTATGTAAAGCTGGCAGGGCTTTCGTCTAAGTCAATTTTTTCTACGTCCAACACCTCTGGGAAATGTTTGGACCCTCTGAAAAAGTATTTTTACATTTGGAAGTTGAATTAATTAAATTTTTATTATTTGAACCACTGCTGAAGCTTGTGCTTAGAAGCCTCATGATTACAGGCTTACAATGTTACATGGTAATAAACTTAAAATCTTGTGGTCTTACCTATTACTTATCCTGTGACAGTCATAAAACATATGTTGTATTATCGATATCATTCTTGCAATTCATACTTTCCCTATTTTGCATCCCTGCAACGATATGTTGGAGCCCTGGGGTACACCCCAGTTTTTTAAACCTGACATTTCTAGTTCATTCTCTTCCCTTGTCCATTCTGACTAGTATTTCATCTTTTCATTCAATATCCTTCTCATTCCTTTTCTATCATCATTCCCTGCCTCTTTCTTTCTCGTGCTTTTGCTACCCTGCCCTTCCATTTTTATCCAGCCCAACCCTTCTTTTCATTGCTTCCTATCGTTGCATTTTGGTTTCTCTTCTCTTTACTTGAATGTAGCTTTTCTGACCATGAGTTCTTTTTGGTTGACAGGAGCAGCTGAACAAGGCAAAGTCAATGGAAGTGAAGCAGGATGAGGACAGGAGGATGATTGGAAGTCGTCTGGGAGACGCAGAGAATCACCTCACGAAGGCCGAACTGATGAGACGAGGTCTCGAGGGAGAAATACAACGACTCAAGATGGCTCTCAATGATAAGGAAACAGAAAAACAAGTAATAGTACAACACTTTTACTCATTACGAGAATTCATTCATTACGAGAATTTGTGTATAGCGCCTCTTCAAGGTGACTACTCAGAGGCGCGAATTTTAGTAATAATTGCAACAGTAACTTGCATAATGATGACACTAATAATAATAATAATCAGACAAAGAGTATTTATAGTAATGTCAAAAAAATATTGAAAATAGCAATAATAATGGTAATAATAAATGATCACTATGATAGTCACTACTACTAAACTTAACTACTTGTTGTTCCCATTACTCTCACCATCACAACTATAATAATTATTTTCATTGTAATAGATTTCTTATTATAGATGACTATCTATTTATTATCATTATCAGTATCCTTATTAATTCCTGTTAAAACGAGTGAGGTGCTCAAAGTGTAGATTGTTGAGCTCAATCTGAGATCGTTTCGATCTGCTTTAGGTGTTGAGTGATCGAGTTGAGCACCTGATGCGACAGATCGAAGACCTCGAGTGCAAGGCTCAGTCGCTGCAGACGACCGTTGATCGAACAAACATGACGCTCGCTCGCAACTCAGAAGAACATCACAATCACAAGGATCAGGTAACGAACCGAATGACCTCTGGTGGACCTCTGAAATGGGTTGCAGAATGACCTCTATGATAATTTACAGAATGATCTCTAAAGTGAGTTGGTTGCAGAATGACCTATGATCAATTGTAGTTGTAATTGAAAATTTATATAGCGCCACTCGTAATCAGAGTCGCTCATGACTCAACACAAAGCCAGGCAGAGAACAGGAAAGTCTTACGGCGTTTGCGACAGGTGACAGAGGTAAGAGAGACCAGATCTTCCCGAAGAGAAAAGATGAGGCTTTTCCAGCTGGTGGGACCTACTCAATGCTCAATGCTTGGTGGATTGCAGACCTTTCAGTGACCTTGTGTGACCTTGTGTAGCTTCTTCAGAAGAGTCATTTTTAGACTATATTGAGATCTGCTGTATTTTATTGAGTTATGAAGTAAAGTATATGAAGTTGTTCTGGTTATTTGGAGCATTCATTTTTAATTGTCACTGTATTAAGTTTGTATTCAGTTTTTATGGTAGCCATTGCTAAATTATAAATCAAATTAACGAAGAATTACCTTAATACAAGTGAAAAGTAACAGTATGAATTATTATTTGTACTGTCATTAGTATTTCATTTGTTATATTTTGACTTCAAGTTACCTCAGGAATTTGAAAAAATCTGGAGAAGAAAAAAGCTATGATTATTGCAGTCATTCTTTTCATTCATTACTGACTAATGGCGAGCATCTATCGATAGCACTGAGCAACTGAAGGATTTGAGCAAGGTCCCTAAAGAGCAACTATCTCGTGGAGGAGGAGGAGGAGGCTTGAGCCATGCTCCCTGTACTCAAGGCAGTCGCTCTATCTATCTATCTGATGCTCCATTAAAAACCATTGAGCGTGTTTTTGTGTGGTTAGGTTCAGGCTCTGAGTGTTTCGCTCTCTGGTCAGTCTAACGCAATTGCCACCCTACAGGATCGAATTGCACAGCTACAAAGAACACTGGCCAACAGCGAACAGGATCGAAGAATCCTGCAGGAGAAGCTCGATCATATGACGTAAGCAATAATTGTTATCTTGGAAGCTCCACTGTTAGAATGATCAGGCATTCAATCAAATTAGTTAATCATGTGAATTGAACTAAAATCATTTTGAAAAATCATTTCTTAAAGCAATCAGTCCTTTGATTGTTCAAAATCAGTCAAATCATTAGAATCAGTCATTTAGTCAATCAATTGATAAGACTGTGCAATAAATCAATCAGTTGGTTAATTTCTACAATCGGTGACATTGACCCATTTTTGAAGCTGGGAAATCGTAAATTTAACAATGAAGGTTTTCAAGTATGTGTAACAATGTCGGTCTGTTCATCTGACTATGTGCATTGAATGTAACGAAAAACTTATAGCGCCACTCGATTGATATCAGAGGCGCTCAGTCATGAGCGACTCAATGCATAGCTAAACGGAAAGCAGGAAAGTCTTCAGGCACCTGCGTAAGGCAGCAGGAGTAAAGAGAGGAGCTCCTCTCGAAGAGGAAGGGGGAGGCTGTTCCAGCCGGTGGAACCCATTTATGCAAATGTTTCTGCCAGGGATGTGATCTCGAGACCGGGGGCTTTGGTCTCGAGACCAGAAAACTGCGGTCTTGGTCTTGAATGCATCGGTCTTGGTCTTGGACCATCGGTTTTGGTCTTGAATGTGTCAGTCTTGGTCTTGGTCTTAAAGGAACGGTCTGGGGATAGGTCTGTGTCTTATAGGTTAGCGTTCTTGGTCATTTGCCATATCAGATCAATTTCTTTGATATTTGTTGGTTATTTTCGATTATTAGAGACAACGGATGTTCAGGCCCTACGTGATTGTTATCGATTTATGACATGCAGACCATCCATATATACATGTTACTGTGGGCAAAAAAATGCATTTGCAACGGAACCAGCCATTTCAAAATTTGCTTTCACAAATTTCAATGTTTTAGAACAATCTAATATTATGTGTAGTCACTATTAACCTACAATTTCTAGTACAAGTAGGCCTACATCATTTAAATGAAATGTTAATCTACTTTGTCTTAAAGTATATACCTATCGCATTGTAGGTAATTTATAGTGTGATAGTGTCAGACCAAAGCCAAGGGCTGAACTCACAATAGTTCAGACTGACCGGTAAAACTGTTTCTGGACCATTATGAAGATAATTAGTAGGCAATATAATTAATGTTTTAGGCGTGGTATTCCGTTTTAGCGTCTTAATAAATTGAATTGTTTTTAAAAAAAGAGCATCGGTCTTGGTCTCGGACCACTTGGTCTTGGACCTCTTGGTCTTGGTCTTGAGGTTTTGGTCTTGTGCCCAACACTGATTTCTACTCTCTTTCTTTCGTTAACTGAATATCTCTTCTTCTTCCAGTCGTTCCCTGAAGGAGGCGCGAAAGCAGAATGAGGCTCTGACGGAGCACATCCAATCGCTTCAGGCTGAACTCTCGGATGCAGGGGTACGAAGGGCTGAACTGGAGGCACAGATGCGCCAATCCCACGAAGTCAGTTATAAGCTCTTTTGATTATTCACAACCAGACACCAAAAACACACACATTAGTCTAGTCTAGTCTGCTGTGACTTGTATGAGTTTGACAATGTAATCTAATTGAGGTATGATCTACTTTTCTGGTATTATCTATCTAATCTACTGTGGTGTAGTCTTCTTTAATATGGTATTGTCTAATGCAGCGGTTTTCAACCGGTGGTACCCCTAGGGGTACGTCAGCTGTTGCCAAGGGTGCACATGAATAAATTTAAAATAAATATTTCGTGCAGAAACAGATAATGATCGCAGGTTTTGAAATGCCATATTTATGCAAATTATAGTTACTTAACAATTAATTTATAACCAATATTCAAATTCTGATAATCTATTCTAATTAAATAAATTTTCAAAGAAGATTTCTGACATGTTTTATTCTGTGAGGGTACGAACACAAATAAGTTTTTATTTTGTTGGTACATTAAAAAGGAAGGTTGTGAACTGCTGGTCTAATGCAATGAAATCTAATGATGTAGCTTCATTAATTATTTTAATCTTATGTAGACCATTTAGGTCAAATATAATGAAGCTTATGTTGAACTAAGCTAATCAAAGACTTTTGAAGCGCTTTTTTCGATAGTGGCTTGATAAATTGTTTTCTCTGTTGTGATAAATTTATTTTTTTATAATAGAAACAAAGGTTTTCAGTAATAGCGTTAATGTTTGATTTATTTGAAAATATTATTAGTTAGTTAGAAGAGGGTTTGTTGTAGGTGTTGGTCCAGAGACAGGATGGAGAGGAAGATCTGAACAAGAGGCTGCAGAAGTTGATGATGGAGAAGCAGGGTCTGCAGGAGTTGGTTGCCACCCTCCAGCGCAAATTGGCCGCTCTTGAGGCCGAGAAGAGAGCGGCCGAAGCGTCGGCTCAGAGGCTCGAAAAGGACAGACACGTCCTGAAGAAGAACCTCAACAAGGTCTCAATGATTTCAGTCAGGCCGCTTTGTTGCTTGTCTTCTCCTCTTGTCAATTTCTGTCTACCTTTACCACATTCCTCATGACCCTCCAATTCTCCCATGATTCTTTCCTAACAGTTGTCAGTGTCAATTCAGCCATGTCACTGGTCGCTTTGTTCAGCCATCTGTGTTGATCTTCTAAATTGCCATAACACGTCATGCATCGTGTACTCTCGTGCTTTGGTCTCTTTGGGACAATCTTGGCTGTACGTGTCTGTGGGAGCTCATTGGTGTAGACTTGTCTAGTTATGTGAGCACTGTTTGCATATTGATGACTTTTTATTTGTAGTGACTCTTTCGAGGTACTTAAAAGGCACTCTGACCAATTCCAGAGGTCAATCAAAGGAAATTCTATGACTCAGTTCAGAGGTCAATTAGAGGTCATTATGTGACTACTTAAATTATGACTTCAGCTTTGGTATCCTGCAGATTAGAGCTTGCTGTATTGACCCATTTCTTGCCCCTCCTCTCCCAGACCTCAATGATTTACATGTTTGTTGTCATCTGGTATTTGCTTTATTGCCATTCATCATTTGCAGTTTATCATCGTTTTTATATCATTGACATTCATTTTCATTTTTCTTTTCACATCTGCATACATATTGTTATCATTTCATCACTTTGTCGTCATCGTCTTCATCATCATAATGATGTGTTATCGTGATCGCAACCATCATGACCTTTGTCTCCTCTGTTGTAAGAAAGTTCTTTTCATTTCTCGTAGCGGACGGAGGTTCTGACGAAGGCATCGATGGAGAATTCGTCTCTGGATCGAATCCTGAAACGTCTGGAGGAGGAGAACCTGGAGCTGATGAGGCAGGTTCAGGCTCTGCAGGCTCAACTCACAGAAGCCGAGCAGAGTCACGCTCAGAGGTTAGGATGCTTACCTTGGTTTAGGTTGGGGTAGATGCGGTTTGGGTAAATAGCGGATTGGGTAAATCACTCGCTTGTGTTAGCAATGTATCCAAACCACGACTTCTCCTTATCCCAGATTAATTTTTGTGTTATTTGATTGATTTGTCAGATGAATTGGTTTATAAAAATTCTTAGTTGATTTTTTAAATTAGTTGGCTGAAATCATTGAAGATATAATTGGAACAATTGTTTCACTGATTGGAATAATTGGCTGATTCACTGTTTTGATGATTGACTGATGGGTTTAAATGATTGATTGTAACGTTTGCTTGTATTTGATTGAAGGTTGTCAATGATAGTTTCCCGCCATAGACAGGAGATTAGCTTGGAATCGGATCGCCTGCTTTCGGCCAAACTTCAGGCGGAGAAGTTGTTGGAGGCAAGAGAGCGAGCCCACAGGCATCACGTCAAGGGCCTTGAGCAACAGGTAAGTCAACAAGGGTAGTAAAGGTAAAAGCAGGTAAACCAGAATAGAAGGGATCAGATTAGCATCTGCTAATTAGGTCATAGGATTGAACAGGAAACAAACAGGAAATTTAACAATAATGAGAAAATTATTGATTGATTGATGCTGAATGGCTTGATTGACAGATTGATTAATCTACAAATGGCTATTTGTTTATAAGTTTTCTGGTTGCAGAAATAATTTTCTTTGATTGATTAATTGATTGAATGTAGATTTCGACCCTGAAGGACCAAATGACTCACGAGGTACGCATGCGCCAACAGTACATCACTCGCAGCTCGCGAGCAGGCAACGAAATCAACGACATTCGCAGCACCTTCGACAGCTCACTTGCCAAGGTCATCCGCAACCCCGACCTTGACCCAGTTCTTCTTGAACATGAAGCGAAGAAACTGGACAACGCCATGGAGACCCGTCGCAGAAGCACGTCGCCCGGAAGAGCCTACCCAAGGCGCCAGGGCTCCCCGGTTCGATCTGGTTCCCCATCACGTGCCACTCCCAGTCTCATTAGAGGATCGTCTCCCTTGAGATCGACTGTTCGACGTACCAGTCCGAGCCCAGTGCCTCTTCGATCATCAATGCGTAAATGATTACTGGATCCAGCAGATCAGTTGAAAATCCAGACGATCAGCGCTGATCATAGCATGGGATCGAGTAGCTCTTGGTGGTCTGAATATTAACTTGCAGGTTTAACGACTTTTTATGTATGAACTATAATTATGGAATTTTAATTATATGTGATTTGATTAAATGAATTGAGAGGATAATGGGTTTGTGAATTAGTAAGTTGTGCTCTGTGTTACTCTGCATTATTTTGTTTTACATTACGCATGTTTACGCCAACTGTGCCTTAGGATGTATGTAATATTGAACGAGATCAGGATCTATATAATTCTGTTATTGTTCTTATCCATCCGTCTGTGTCCTGCTAAACTCTGATTCAATCTCTTCAGATTCCTCCTTTCTTTGTTAAATAATAGCCAACAAATGCCAAACAGCATTGGATACAGACTCCACATTATGACAGAGATTGAAAACAGTGTTTCACTTAATCTGATTGGTGTAGTGTTGTTATCTAGTGAACAAATGAAAAAATGATGTTTTCAGCCATGTTTAACTTTTAAATCTTTAGTCAAGTTATCAGTATTTTTGTCGATCTTTTTCTCTGCATCTGTTAAATAACGTAAGTAGAGTATTTATTCATAGTGCCGTTTATCGGGTTATTTCTGTAGCACCTCTTACCGAACGTCATAAACCGCATAACATATAAATTTAGCTACATTCCCTAATAACTTATGTTGCTATGATGTAAATTTTGATTTAAATGCAAAGGTGAAATGTATCCTAAATGATAGATTGCAAATAAATCTGTTTAATCTCTGTGACAGAGGTTAGCATTCTAATGCGTGATTTGAAACCGAGGCTCGTTATATGGACAGGTTGTCCAGTTATTTGCTCTTGCAAAATTAACATGGTTGATGGCTGAAGTTGCACAAGAGCTCAGGTCAATGATTCCTCAAATTGTAGGGGGAGGTTAGTAGAAATTCCCTGCAGGCGTTTCTTTAATGTTATTTAAATTGAGATTTTTCATGTGCCAACATTGCAGTTATCTTGAAATCATGATAGTAGTGTTTGTAAAAGTTGTAGCTCTAAATGCATATTCGAGTTGTAGTTGATAAATTTCTGTGATTATCTTTTCATTGCTGCTGATTGTGAATTTCTGCTTAATTTGACCTATCAGTTTTTAACAAGATTTTAATGTTTTTTGTGGATTTTGCAATATAGATATGTCATGTTGTTTGATTTGAAAGACTTCTAACCCTAACTGCGGTTGTGAACCAGTTTCTGACCTCCTGGCAGTCTCCAGTGTAGGTGGTAAATTTATGTACCTGTAGTTCTTAGTGTTAGATTATGTATATTCCTGTTTCTTTGGAAATAAAATGCTAAAATTCCATGGAATTTCTTTAATACTTTAAATATAAAATGTTTAAGTTTGCTGACCATTGTCAGGACTTGATTACCTTCAAATATAATTCCATGATACGAAAAGTAAGCTATGTAAGCCTAACTCTACAATGTAACTGTAGTGTACATAGGCTACTTTAGATTGTTTCTTCTCATCCCTGTTCTTAATTATAATGTATGTGGACAATACATAGTTCATCATGCTTTTTCTTTTGTAGCCTGTGTGACATGGAATTAGTGTTGTAGGTAGGTTACTGAAGCAATTTTGTGAGGCACTTTCAAGTTTAAGTGTTCCAATACATACATAGATCATAAATTTGATCAGTTACCAAAACTTACAAATACCACCACTCATGGGGTCATTGCATAATTACATAACGACGTTATGTAACGTTTATTGATTTAAAACTAATAACGTAAAGATGCGCAACAGTATATAAATTAAAACTAAGAGTTTAATAGACATGTTGCAATTGAAGTTGAAACATATATTAAATATTATCTGCCATTGATGATTTAAACCTGAGAATAAATTAAGAATGCGATATATAAGAAGAAAAGCAAAATTACATAATTATTAATTCAAAATTTGTTAAACAATTTAATTTGCTGTCGTGTATCAAAGTGCGATTTAAAAAACTAATTTAATGAAAATATAATAAATAATATTAAATATAATTGCACTTTTACATAGTAGTCAAAAGGTAAAACCTTTCAGTTTTTAACAATAAATGCAAAATACTGGGAGTGATTTGGTGGGGGCTCTATGGAAATGTTGAGTTTTTGGCATTTCGTAATTATTCAATGACCTCATTTCCCTAATTGCTTCATTGACTAAAATCCCTGAGGACATCCATTATATAATTGCCCTCCAAACCCTCTTACATCTGACGTCTAATCACCATCCAACAGCCCATCCCGTAACCGCTTTTGAAACATTCAATCTATGCCTCTAAAGATGAATGCTCAGAGCAAATAAGAAATGTACGATTTTCTCAGTTTAGTTACCTTGTCACGATATTGAAGGCATTATTGAGAAAAACACAGCAGTCAACTCAATCCCATGAAATGAAATTGTCAAACCAGACACACAACAATCACTCCAAAAGCCATCTCAGAGAAACTGCCTCGTCACAAGCGTTACATAAACGGAACTTGTATTGGTTTTGGCTTTGGGTCAAAGTTTCATTAATATCTCCAGAACTGTGAGAATAAGTGGTCATTCAATGACCTAGGAAGCCCTCTATCCGGTGCTTCTATGCCACAGCATAGAAAGATTGAATTGAGGAGACTTTGATTTAAGCCACAATCCGTGCTCTCTTCTCTGAAATCTGTCGCTCCGTTCCGAACTCATAGTAGTGGGGCGCCAGCTCATACAACCACTCCGCCTTGATCACTGTAACGTCCCTCATGTAGTCCTTCATCGAGTTAACCACCTCTGTGAATAGGACACATGCAGGCGGAGACTCGGTATAAAGAACGGAAGTCGGGTGGATGTGAAGCTCAAACTCGTCTCGTATTGTTTTGAAAACTCCGGACGAATGATACTGAGCCGCATTGGCAAACAGTCCGACCGCAAGACAGCGACGGATGCAGTCCACATCATCGCCACAAGAGACCATCTTCACCTTCGCACGTTTCATCATTCGAACAAGCTGATCGCGAAGCTCGATGGCACGGCACAAGCCCCGGTAGTTGAGGAAATGTTCCTTGCACCATCGCGAGCTGCTTCCCGACGATACAAAGGCGCGAAATACGTTGAGAAGGGTCATGTGATCCCCCTCTGCAACAGAGAATTTCCTCCTTGCTCTTTCGGCGTCCGCTTTCTGCTTAGGAGGAACGACGAACACATTCTGAATCTGAGTGATAGCCGCAATCACAGCCGCTTCTTCCGAACAACCAAACTCTTCGGACGTCAGCAGGACTTTTGAAAATGCCGGCGTTAAAGGAAACTCAGCCATTTGGAAGCCAAGCGGCTGAGTGAGGTGACAGTTCTCATCCAGCGCGCCAAGAGCAAAGAGCAGTTCGAGTGAGCGCACCACGTTTTCTGCGGGCGGCGCCGACAGGAAGTCGAATCGCAGGATGTTATCGATTCCGAGGGCTTTCAACTGCAGGATAACTGGAGCCATGTCGCTACGCTGCATCTCTGGTACGGTCGCATTTGGGAGATTCTGGAAAACCTCCTCTGTGAACAACCGGTAGACTTTTCCAGCGCGCACGCGTCCAGCCCTTCCGGCTCTCTGCTCAGCAGATGCCTGCGAAATGGGAACAACGACAAGAGAGTCGACTCCACACTTTGAATTGTATGCACACAGCTTTACAAAACCACAATCAACAACATAAACAATTCCATTGATCGTGATCGACGCTTCAGCGATGTTTGTCGCAACGACAACCTTCCGAGTGTTTCTTGGAGTTCGCTCAAACACCTTGAGCTGCTCGGATCCGGGAAGGCTTCCGTACATCGGAACCACCTTCATCTTCATTCCCTCAGTTCCCAGCTTCCGTGCCTCCTTGATCAACAAACGCACAACGTTCCCAACTTCTTCCATGCCAGTGAGAAATGCGAGGACATCGCCATTTCCCTCCGTGCGGTGTATCTTCATCACAGTCTCAACTGTTGCCTTGATATAATCAGGCACTGGATCCAAAACATAGAAAACGTCCACGGGAAACGTACGCCCTTCGACGCTCAGTGCAGCGACCGTATCTTTCGACCGATCAGAGTCCTTGTTCGCATTGAAAAACTCATAAACTTTTGCTGCATCAAGCGTGGCCGATGCCACGATTATCCGCAGCTCAGGCCGTTTTTTCTGGATCTTTTTCAATAGACCTATAACTATGTCTGTGTTGAGACTGCGCTCATGTGCCTCGTCCAACATGATGACGCTGTATTTTGATAGCAGAGGATCAGACATCATTTCCCGAATTAGCAGTCCATCCGTCAGGAACTTGAGTCGCGTTCCCGTTGAATCACAACAGTCTTCAAACCGCACTGCATAGCCAACCTCTTGCCCAATCTTGGTCCCTCGCTCGTCTGCCACCCTCGTCGCCACCGTTATCGCGGCAACCCGTCTTGGCTGGGTTATTGCAACGACACGGTTTCCAGCCGCCCACCCTGCTTCCAGGAGATACTGCGGAATCTGGGTGCTCTTGCCACTGCCCGTTTCTCCGATTATGATAACTGTCTGGAACTTCTCGAGCAGGTAGAGGATGTGCAATCGATAATGGAAGATTGGAAGATGCTGTCGTTGTTGGTCGATGGAGAGGGAGACGTTTGCATTGTACACATAAGATGTCGAACCTCCTTCAACCTGAGGGCCCTGTCGTTCTTCGCTGGTGACACTCGTTGGCTCATCTGTCCCTGGTTTCCAGAACTTTGGTCTTGAATGACCGGAGAAGCGATCCATCCCAGTATCTACCACACAGAAATAAGAACATAAAATTCACCTAATATAATAGTTGCAACGCTGGCAGAAAATCCAAATCTTCACAATTAGGAGGAGGCAATAACTTCCATTGGAAACTTGTATGATCAGAATTTGATTTTTGAAATCTAGACATTTTAGCACCATTTTGGTGTTGTAGAGTTCGGTCTGTGCAAGGTCATACTAGACATGAACTGAACATGAAAGAAGTTTTTCATAGCAACTCTTACCCGGATATTATAAACCGCTTCAGATTGGTGGGCGTTTGTGGGACACGCTGCTGTGGCGAATGGTTGGACTGCGATACCTGCCGGAAAACAACCCATGTTTTAAAAACTTTGTCAGAGTGCCAATACCTGCCTCTTTGGGATTGTTCGCTATTATCCGGGACATGTTCTACTGTTACCATATAAAACTCAAATACATGCCAGGACATGTAACCATGACTGAGTGCATTGCATTATGGGATATATGCAGTAGTTAGGATTCGAGGACGGACATATTGTTTACATATAGGGCTCCTAGTCCTCAGGATCATCCATCTTACACTACAATAGGTGCTCTGAACATCGTTAGGTTAAACTTTATCGAAAGCGTGGTCAATGTCCCAAAACCACAGTTAGAAAATTTACATTGAAATAACATAAACAGATAAATTAATGGAAAGGTTCCCGAATCATATATGAATCCCCAAAATTGCTGAAAAGGCCAAAAAGCCCGATTCCCGAAAACAGCATGTACTTTTGAAAACCGCTGAACTGTCGTAAAACAGCGCAATCCATTCATCAATCCAGTTTCTGCGTGAATTCTTTTAATCGATCCAGCTTCCACTGAAGCAGAATCCTTTTCATCAATCCAGCTTCGTTTTGGGGATACGGTGGAAATCAGTTTGGGGGATTCGGGTTTCGGCGATTCGCTACGCACCCATTTCTTACGGTGAGGTAGACGATTCACCTCTAAATACAATTAAAAAAATTATCTCGATATCAAAATAACTTGCTGTCTTCAACCACTCCCCACCTTATTTTTATATTCAATTTATTTATTAAAGCCAACTTAAAACATCTAAACGAAATATAGACTTATCCGGAGCACGTTGTTTGTTTTCATGTTAACCATTTATAATACTTAGGTACAGGCTTTGTAAATAAAGATTTTAATAAAGGTACGTAAGTAATGCAGACATGATAAACTGCATCCATTATAGTTGGTCACACAGTTACGCTTGTAAATAAAGATTTTTAATAGAGATAGACAAGTAACGCAGTCATTTGAAAACAATGCAATTATTACATTTGGTCACACAATTACGCAGATGAGAATAAAACTGAACAGAGCAGAAAATCAACAAATTATAATTTACATTTCGGGATACAAACAAAATGAAAGCGGAAAGTATCGAGCGACAGACGTGCACTAGGAAGAATCACCTTAGCAGATAAGCGGCAGATGGTAAAGAAACTATCAGATTGCGAAGTCAAGGAGTGAGAAGGGGAAGACGAACAGGTCGTTGAATTCTCCTCCTGTATTATATGTGCATTGGCAGTATTGCTGTTGTCATCCCAGCTAAACAAATTAAACTGCCTGTTCCGTAGCTTCTCCTTGAACGTTTGTAGTTGTTTTTAAATTATGCAAACAATATCACTGTATAACTAAAGTAGCAAATTCGACCTGATTGATATATTATATACTAATTACTTGACACTATAATAGGTTCATACAAGGGTTTCAAATGTGTACGAACAATGAGTTATCTGAGCACGGTATTGTTTGCCACTTAATTAATGTTCTGTTAATAAAAACATACAAATTTTATAAAACCAGCACAAGCATATATTTCCTTTCTTTTTTGTATGCCTACCAAGTTTAAGTTGCAGCTAGTCAACTCAATATTGCGTTTTATCAAAAGTAGGCTAAGTAACGCACAAGATTTCTATTAGAGTAGGCGCACTATTAAATGACAGGATAATAATAATTAAAAAACAAACTCTGATAAAGAAAATTTTTAAGTTATATACCAACATATACAAACATATCAAAGACGGGTAGGTAGAATCGTAGACCAAGATATGACACTTCCTATCTCTGCCATGTATTTGGCATGTTTAGTGGTCAAAGCATAAAAACCGTGGCGCCACAATTAGCGACTGGATGGGTAGTATGGTAAATACGACAATCGCTGCCCACCCAATCACAGGTAGGTGATGTGAATATTCAGATACACTGAGTGCCATATCTTAGTCAATGACTCTACCATCTTTGGTTATATGGTGTAAACAATATAATGATCACACTAATCTATTTAAAGACAACTTTATACAAAACTCCAGCCTTAAAGAGACTATATTCTACACATATTCATGAGTAGGGCTTACAAACAGTTTAGAAAAAAATTCTTATAATAACAGTCAACTGCACACTGCAAGAGGCTCTCAAGAACAGGTTAAACCATCACAAGTAATAATTACTTTAAAATGTTTCACGAGAGTGGATATAGTCAGAAGTTTGTCAGATTCAAAATGATGTCAACAACATCAAATATCAAACACTGATGATGACAACGACGACACAGATAATGAAATAGTTGCAGTGACAACGCCGAAGATGACAAAATGCGAGATCGATTCACCAACAAAAGAACAATTAGCTAATAATAGAAAATTCTAAAAGTTCCCATAAGCGAAAAAGAGCAGCGAATACTGATAACATATTTTTAAAACATATAATAACAAAGTGTTTTTAATAACGAAACGGACAGACTAGAAGAAATAAGAATATGCTGCACTATACAAAATAATGATAACCACTTTTGCAGTTCAGTCGAGGAACACATGTTACAATGGTGCCATATAAAATTCAGTGCAGGTAGGCAGAAACAGGCATGCAAAAATACTTTTTAAATTAATGAACAAAATAATACATTAGACAAAAAATACCATAAATTAACAATACCAATAAATTCATTTACAATAAAAAATTACACACTAGGATGCAGATATTTAGTTTGTCATAATGTAACAATTACATAACAGAATGCAATACATTACAATCCACAATGAATTGTAAATAAAACTTTGATTTGCAACTAAAACTTGTTGATTTGCAGCTAAAAGTAACTTGAGGCACACAAGAAGAGGCCTAATGACTAAGGCTGTCAAAAAAATGTTGAAATGACGACCCGGGTACTCGTCGACCCACGCGGTCGGGTACTCAGGTACCCGACTGAGCGGATATTTTGTTAGGAAATGTAGAAAATTGCGCATTTTTACGGAATGCCGGGCACCCGAGGATCGATTTCATTGCCCGGGCAGTCAGCCAATATGACCAATGGAATATTTCTAGCATATGTTCAGGTAAAATTGCGCATTTTTACGGAATTTCGGGTACCCGAAAACCGATTTCGTTACCCGGGTAGTCAGCTTCGGTCGGGTACCAGTTGACAGCTTTACTAATGACTCTGATCAAAGCATTAAAAGACCTTATGGAGTATTGAGGCAACAGTTGAGCAGAGAGGAATGAAAAAAAATCCTGAAAGATACAAAACATCATCAGGTTCACACAATATTAACAAGAAAATTAATCATAGTGACTAGAAAATCGAAAACTTCACAGCCATAAAAGACTGCAACATAAAAAAAACAACAATGCAACAATCAGACAATCCCGCATGATTAATTCACTTAACGTTCTCAATTAGGTCCATTCACCAATACCTTGTCAATAGATAAAGGTATAATGAAAAAAATAGATAAAGGATATGAGTATATAATTTGTAATAACTTGTTTATATATATATATATGTATATATATATACATATAAAATCATAGGGACTAGAAAAAACTCCGCAAAAAAATAATAAATAATTTCATATATAATTTAAATACATAAAATAATAAATAAAATATTGAATGAAATGCATGGGTTTATACAATTTCACGACATCGACAATGGAAGAAGGAAAGACAACGACAGATCAGAAGGCTGCGTCATCCTCCGCTGAAAACGCGGAAGGGGAAGCGGTGGAAGAAGGTTGAAGATTGATCTTCTGAACGATCTCCGATCGATCAAGTGGACACTCATGGATCAACTGAGCGCACATGGAGCAGGTGCAGACGTGACCACAGTTGAGGAAGAGTATGTTCGACTGAAAGACAAAATTAAAAATATCTAACCATAAATAGATTGCAGGAATTGTTCTTATAATTAGAAAGTGGGGTAATCGAAAAACAGAGAAGCTGAGGAGGTCATATGAAAGGTCAGAGGAATCATTACAAGTTTTGAGAGAATAGAGACACTGTATTTGCCACAGGGGCTGTACAAAAGTATACCCCAAGAATTAAAGTGAATAAGATTAGACTGAATTATAGAGAATAAGATTAGATAGAATTATAGTGAATAAGCCTAATCTATATGAAAAGATAAAATAAAATTGGATTTCAGTTTCCAGATTAGAATGAATAAAATTTAGCTGGATTATGTAGAATGACCATTTATTACTGGCTGACATTAGATAATTATATTTGTTTTGGCAGATCAAATATAATTATAAGACTATATAAACACTGACCTGTGCATCAAGGCAGATGGCACACTGTGAGTTGATTCCTCGTGCCTGGATTTCTTCCTGCTCCACAGAGTCATGTTCAGTGAACGGTGGGGCGCTCGGAATTCGCTGGCGCACAAATCCACGCTTCATTGGCGCCACCTGTTGTCGAACAACCGACTTTGATCAGATTGGATTTTAGGCATTTCTATGATAGAGTATTAATTACAAAATAAGGCAACAATAGTCGAGGAACACTCGGGAATGACCTGACGCGCTGCTCATAGCTTCAAGCAGGTCTACAAATGTTGAGTTTAAGGTCACCTGCTGAGTGTTGACTCTTTGGCTCAAGAAACGTTTTCGATTTATCAAACTCTATTATATCGTATTCCTAGAATTTTGTTAGGTTCCAAATGAATACACTCAGCAGAAAATGCCCCATGCCAACACATTTCAAACACTGCTGTGCTCATGTATAAGCACACTTATTCTGTGTTGGCTCTTTATTCGCACCTTAGAAAATGGGATTTTATGAATACAAAGTTCACGGCATAAACACATTGACTGAGGCAGAGCATTGAGAGGGTATGCATAACATCAAGAACAGAGACTACGCTACGGCTGCATTTGGGTTAGTTACAGTTTTACGGGTAATTTCAGTCTGGTAAGTAAACAGCAGCAAGGGCAACAGTATTGCAAGGTACACAGAATGTCTGACCTGCAGTGGTAAAGCAGTTAAATATCTTACATAACTGGATATATTTACTTACTTAGATAATTAGACAAAACAAATAATTGATGAGATTAGAGATTCTACAGCTAGACAAAGGTAAAAACCTGTAAAACGTCGAGAGATTCCTTCTTCCCTTCTGCATTCCTCTTTTCCTCACTTCGAAATTCCTCAATGCGCTCGATCACAGATTGTCTCAGACTCGGATCTCTTATTCCGATCTGAAATTCATGAGGAATTGAGCATAAATTTATGCAAGTAATATGGAAAAAGCTCATTAATTAAATTTGAAGTACCAGAAATTTGGAACATGGTGGGTGCAAGAAAGCATTAAGCATTGTCAAAGAAGTCTCTAGGTTGGCTAAGATTACAGAGCACCATGGTAGCAATTCCCAAGGCAACAACATCCAGTGTTTCCTTGGTAACCACATTCAAGTGTACCGGACAACGATGTAAAGATGAGGACCAACATTTGCTAAATGCAAAATTAATGCAGTGCTGGTCATAGCTAATTAAAGTCATTCTTAACACTTTGATAATGAGCACGCATTAATTAAAAAGTGACTGGGAAACCAGTGCAGTTCATCGTTAAAGTGTCAATTGCAAAAAAAATCACTTACAAAACCACTGAAAAAAAAATTTAAAAAAAAAATTGGACCACACCATTATGGCACCTGTACCTAAATCAGGTCCTGGGCTCTTGGTTTGAACTTAACACATTCTGCCAGATGCACACTCACCCTCTTCAGTCCGTCATTGTTCATCTGTAACAGAGTTTCTATTGTAATTCGATGAAGAGCAAACTGAGGCAGGTATTCAATGGCACCAGCACTCTCCAATATATGAATCACCTGGAACTCGACATGATGCTCCTTCACATAACAACATCACATTACAATTCAACTGATGACAATGCATGATGATGATGATGATGATGATAGAGCTGTATCAATTAATCGGCCGGCCGATTAATCGGGCCGATTAATCGGGCCGATTAAAGAGATATCAGCAATATCGGATATCGGCAAGATAATCGGCGCCAATATTAACAATTATATTTTTAATTTTATAATATTATTTTCAGTCTATAAAAGCAAAATGATGACAGCAACATCACTGGGTCTGTGAAGGACGGCATTTCGTTCCGTTCCCATGTCGTGTCATTGAGCCAATGGCTTCTTCAGACCATTGGTGAGAACACCCATTGTGCTAGTATAGAACGTGTCAACATAGGTCTTGTGCAGAGTGAGTCATAGTGCCTGCTTAAGGGCCAAGGAATGGCTGGCCGATTCAAGCCAAGGAAATGGCTGGCCAATCCAACATAGAAACCGATAAATGTATATCATGGAGGCATGCCTAATGAATACATGCTAGCTGCCAATCAGATCTCCCCGACACAGGTCAGTCGCCTGAGAGGCTGAGGCTAGATGGGTAGCTGTGAATAGGACAGCCGTGCCTTGGCCTTTAATTACCCTGGGCACAGTTCGACGGCAGGCGGTGTGTCTAATCTGTATTGCCTGCCTAGGATTAGTCACCAACTACATGCATACGTCTCCCATGGGGGGGAAGTGTTTGCTTGTATCACAACAATAGGCAGTAGCAGTAGGTCTATCTTTTGGAATCGGACATCTTGGGAAACACAATGAAATAATCGGCTAAATAATCGGGTATCAGCAAATGAATAATCAGCAATAATCGGTATCGGCATTATCGGCAAAAAGTGATATCAGTACAGCTCTAGATGATGATGATGATGATGATGATGATGATGATGTAGGCAAAACAAATAAGAGACATTTCATTTGTAGGTAAAACAATGAATAGGAGACTATGAGAAAGAGTCACAAGTGAAAGGATAATTAAGCTGATGATGATGAAGCAAACAAAGTCAATGAAAACATATTAGATGACAAAAGACAAAAGACAAACCAAAGATGAAGACATTAAAATACACAACGATTAGGGTGCCATTGACGATGATGAAGATGATGTCGAAGATGATGTTGAAAATAATGTTAAAGATGATGTTGAAAATGATGCTGAAGATGAAGTCAAAGATGATGTTGAAGATGGCAGCTAACCTGATCAACAAGAAACTGAGGCTTGGCATCAAGAAGTCGCTGGTACTGGACCAACCAATAGTCCGTCTGATTGGCCAGTCGCTGTTCCTCCATCTCCAACTACGTGAGTCAATCAGATACAAACCAGAGATAAGAGATCAATCAAAGATCAATCACATAAGAGATCAGTAAGAGATTGGTTCCAAATCTGAGATCAAGCAATCAGAGATTGATTGAATAAAAATCTGAAATTTATTAGATACCGATCACATATTGATCAATTGCTCGATCGCCATATCCATGAAGAGAGGCAGGGTGAGTGGGTAGAAGGTGGATCAAGAAGGTACTAACCAGCCTTGACCTTAACTCCTCCTCTCGCCTCTGCCTCTCTTCCAAGAGCTGAAGTAGAAGAGTTGTCAATTCCTTTCGTTTCTCCTCAAGCATGTTCTATCGATCAAACAGAACAAGAACAGTCAATCAAATGTCAATGACAATCAGATTCCATTTGCATCCAATCCAAACAGGGTCTCCTCTGTGTTCCTCAAGCTCGCACTACCACCAGGCAAAGCCATATATTCTCAGTGGTAGGCCCCTCGATTTGGAATTGCCTCCCTTTGACGCTCCACTCCCTTCCTAGAATTCCTTCTCAGGCATTCCTCTCACATCTTAAGACTGTTTTATTTGGCCACGCTGGGGTTGGGAGTGCCTCTGAGTAGTCACCTCGAAGAGGTACTATAAACAAATTCTCGTAATGAATGAACGAATGAATGAATGAATTAATTAAGTTTGAGCTGATAAATAACAACTTTAAGAACTATATCAGCTCAGAAACATTCCAACAAGCCACAGAGGAAAAGACCCCTTGCCAGCAGTTGGTATTCTATAGACAAGAACATATCTCGCCAGGGTTTCTTGGATTCAAGCCATCTCTTCATTACCTTCTTGCCCTATCTGGCCTGTCTAGTGTCTTGGCCAGAGAGGGCAAGAAAGAGCATGGCAATTGAATACAAGATTAGGTTGCCTAGACAGAGCAATTCAAGCAAAAGAAGGCTGAATGGAAGTAAGTTTGACGCAATGGACGAACCATCTGTGTGTTGAGTTTAATGGCGTTCTGTTCCATTTCGAGTAAGGTCAGTTCAGCCAATTCCTGCTGAATCAACCGGATCTGACCGGTCACTCGCTTGTGACGAGCATCCTTCTGGCATTGAAGAGCCTCAAACGCCTCCTTCTGCACTGCCTCCTGAAAAACAGACAAACCAGCCAACCATCAATTCATCTGCTAAAGAGACAACCAGTCAAACGTCAATTTAGAGAAACCAGCCAATCAACAATTCTTCATTTACCAACTGGAAAATGAGTATAAAATTCTTCATTTAACAACCAAAAACCAGTCAAGCAATGATTCAACTGCCAACTGAATAATCAACCATTAATTCATAATCTGCCAATTGAAAAACCAGTGAACAATAATTCTTCAACCAACAATACAATTTCAGCCAATCAAAAAATTAGTAAATGACTAAAGAAAGTGAAAATCAGGACTGATTGAAATAAGTTTTCACAACTAGTCACTGAAAATTTGTGATTGAAACGAGTAATTGAGACGAGTGGTTGAAATGCACTGATCGAAATTAGCATCTTACTTAACAACCCAATTAGCCAATTGAATTAGAAACTGAAATAAGTGATTGCAACTAAAGCATGTAGAGACTGATTGATACCAGTGATTGCAATTGAATTTGATTGAAAACCTCTTGTAGAAGCTGTTCAATGAGAATTTGCTGTTGCTGTAGTTTCGTATTGAAAACGTTCTCCATTAGATCATCGTCTCTCTCTTCAAAACTACGATTCAACAGAAAACATCGATTTACATTTCATGTAACGTCATTTTAACATGTAACACAATAGACTACTCAATCATTCTCTAAACATGACAAAAAGTATAATCGATCGATCGATTGATCAATCAATGGTTATGTGCCCCAATCAATCGATTTATGAATCATTCATTCATTTCAATAATTTATATAGCGCCACATCAAGGGAAACTTCTCAGAGGTGCTCCCAGCCCAGCCACGACCCAAAAGAAATGACTTACAAAAGGTAGGTAGATCATTGTAAGGGGAAGACAGAGGGCAACCAGGAGCCCATTCCAGGTGGATGGACCAACCACTGAGAAAGTTCGACGCTGCATTAGCGACGAGCGGGCTCTGGACACCAGAAGCTCGCCTTTAGCAGAAGAGCGCAGAGCTCTACGCAAAAGGAGTTCAGACACCGGACGACACAGTTCAGTCAAGTAGGATGGCGCACAACCAGAGAGACACCGCCAAACCAGTGTCGCAATGAGGAAAGTAATGCACTGTTGAACCGGTAGCCAGGGAAGGACATCTCGCGTATAAGCTGAAACCGGTGGAAATTTAGGTATATATCCAATAAGCCTGGCAGCAGAGCGAAGAACATGATCAAAACGCACCACTAAGGCACAGGGAAGATCAGCCAGAACAGCGCTGCAGTGATCAATTCTGCTGGTTACAAAGGCATGAACGAGGACTACTGAAGCCTCAAAGGTAAGAGAGCAAATAACTACATGAAGCTGACATAGCTGATAGTTGCAGTTATGAGTAACCTGGTTTACATGTTGTGAGAGACTAAGCTCCTGATCAAGCAATGCACCCAGATCATGCACAACAGATGAAAAAGTAATGTGAGGATAGGTCTAAGCCAATAACTGCATGTCCAGTTCAGCCAGGTGCCTGCGACTGCCAATCCATATAAATTCTGTTTTGGAGGGATTTAAGAGGAGGCGATTCGATTCATTCAGAGATGACATTTATGGCATCACACATCAGCCCAACTGAGACCATTGCTGCAGCTGCTTTGCAATGGACATAAGCTTGAATGTCATCTGCATACAATTGATGCAGGAGGCCAGATAGAGTAAGCAGGGGGCTGATATCAGGGTTTAGGGGTTGCATAGCAAAGGACCCAGCACTGAACCATGAGGAACTCCAACAGGGCAGGGACCCAGCGAGACCGAGAAGTACCAGTAACTACACAGTTGGTACGGTCAGTAAGAAAGGAGCGGAGCCATTCAAGAGGATCGCCAGAAGAAATAGAAAGCCGCTGAAGGAGAATGGAATGGAATCAATGAATGAACAAATAAGTCAATCAGCAAATGAATGAATGAATGACTTTTCAAAATTATTCAATTCAACAAAATTTAATGTTGTCATCTTACGTCGTAAGTGACCTTCGGATGACATCCTGGCTGTCGGTATATCTGCGAATGGCATCATTCAGGAAGTTGTTCTGCTCCAGGATCTTTTCCATGGACGCTGAACCAAACCAAAACATCTACGCACTATTCATTTACATACTTACATACTAAAGATTCACTGACTATTACATATATATTGTAATTCTCACACTCTGTATTCAGAAAACAAATTCAGTGAATTAACTATGCATATGGGGTCATAGAGGAGTAAGGGGTTACACACGGGGGTGCAGAGCTGAGGAACCGAGTTCGATGCCTGTATCCCGGTAAGTTTGAATAATCCTCCTTTTGATAGGCAGTAGTGTCTGTTAAAATAAGATGTATAACGAAATGGGCGCCATGCATGGCTGCTTAGGTCAAATTTGACTCATGTAATTACTTGTCATCATTCATTCTTACTGTACTTGTAATCATACTACAGTTTGTCAGTTTAAAATTAAATGAAAATTATTAACTACTAGTATATGGCTTGATTGACATGTGAATTAAAAGGCATGTTAATAACTTAAGTGTAATGCACCAGAATAGACTGACACATGGCAGGCGTCAATTGAAGGGCAGCCTAAGCGACAGCCTGCCATCTTTTATGATAAAATAATTACTAACTTCTATAGCGCCGGTGTCGTAAGCACATGGAATCAACTGACGGAACACAAAAGCCATAATGAGGTGAATATCCAGAAGAAAACAGACGAGGATTAGATTATGAGATGGAAGAATGATTTCCATGCAGAAATTGGACGGGTGAAACGTGCAGAATTCCATGAGCAAATGTGTGTTTTATGTAATTTAAGATAATAAGATAAGAGTCCTTTGTGTACGATAATAAGATCAGATAGCTTTATGTGAGGTTTCGTCACTGACCTAAGACATCCTTCCGGCGAATGTTTTCCATTTCCTCCTGTCGAACAACATAACCCTGCTCCACTTCCATCCTACGACACCAGACACAAGTCACTATTTATCCCAATATCAGTCCTAGCACAACTGAAGCCATTCTCATCTCAATCAATTTAATCTCCAAATCAGTAAAATCTTATTCAAAACAATCCTCCAATAATTCTCACCACTGGTCACTCTTTTCAGCTTACGGTGCAGTTTTGCTAACTGCTTTGTATTATATTCGATCAAGTGATATTTACCATAATTTATGCCAGTCCAGAGAGCGTCTCTGAGTGGATATCTTGAAGGGGCGCTATGTAAATGCTCGATTACATTACAGAAATTTAATGTGATTAATTCAAAACCCTTAAAATCAAATCTTATAATTTTAAATAATTTAAACTGATTTATATCAGAACTGATCTAATTAAATCAATCTAATTTCATTTAATTAAATCAATCTAATCTTTAGCCTACTTAATTTAACCTACATTTGCGATTGATGATATAATATGGAAACTTGATTCAACTAGCATCTCTTATTTAACCCACTTAATTTAATTTACACTTCTGACTTCATACATATTTAATTTAATATACAATCTCTGATTTTACCCACAAAACTTAATTAAATATAACTTCATCAAATCTAAACTAATCCATTCTGTTCTAAAAATAATTAATTGATCTAATTTAATATGTACATGTCTAATCAAGTAGGAGTTAGTCTCAACTGCAAAAACTAAATCTAAATATATTTTACATACATTATATTTTTATATTAATACATTATACTTAAATTATCAGAATATATATATTATATAATATATAATATTAACTTGAACCTGAATGAATTTACAATAATCAAGTTATCTCTGAGAGACACTTATCCAGATCAATATCTAATAAGATGAGATATCATCTGATCGAACCTTTCCCGTTCCATCTGTTCGAGGAGTTCCTCCGTCCTTCGTGCTTTCTCGTTCATCGCCAGCAACTTCTGAACTAGTTCACTTGACGCTCTCTCAGCTGATCAAAGCAACGATAAACAACAGCAAACAAACAATGATCATCAAATCATGTATGAGATGGAGCTATATAAATTATCAGAAGCCATGTATAAATAACTAGTACATACAAAGGCTCTATAAAAATTATCCAGGTGCTATATAAATCATTCACTTTCTCTAGAAAGTAAGGTATTTTAGCATACTGTAAAGTAAATAACAATAAATGTACAAAACTGAGACACATTTCTAACATATTTAAAAGAATAAAGTCAAATCTGTCCATTAGAAAGCAAATCAGATCTCCTTTTGCTCGGCAACAAAACATAAATTTATATAGCGCCTTTAGAAGGACTGTAAATATCTGAGAGAGAGAGAACCTTCAGTGAGAGTTTCAAGGAGTTTTTCTCTTTCGACCTCCTTCTGTTGATGAGCAGCCTCCAGTTCATGGTCCATCCTCGCCTGCTCCTACACAACCAACACCCACTCAAACGTTCACTCCATGGGGAAGTCGAATGGACAGAGACATTGCACATGGGAACGCTGGGCAAGAGACATTGCACATGGGAACGCTGGGCATCAATCAGGAAATCACAACAGACAGAGGAGGAGACCCTGAGCGAGTCCTTCGTGCACTGTTGCCAAGCACCAACCATGTGACCTGTCACATGGTCTAGTGCACACTTCTGAACTTTGGAACGAGGACAACATTGAATACAATATCGTATTATAAACATATTTAAAGTCCCAAATAGCAGATTTAAACTCTGGTACCTACTTAACAGGCAATAAGAGTGATTCTTAAAACTGAAAAAAAAATCTAGTTGAATCTATAGCAGCATAAGCAGAAGGACATCAATCAATGACTGTCCCAGGTAAAATGCAGTATGAAATCAGAATTCATTGGGAAAGTTTGGGTCCAAATAAAAAGACCAGAGTCTCAGAAAGAATCAACCAAACTATGGTGGAAATTTATTACAACTTTACCATTGTTATTGCTCCTGCTAATTATGTATGAAAACAATGTCATGTTATAATTTTGTGTGTCTAATATTATGAAATTTAAATAGGGATTCCAATCATTATTCTGCAGCCTGGCAAGCAATCACTTTCAAAATGGAACCAGTATGTGGACCAGTCTGAATAGAATTGAAATAAAGCATGTGATGAACGCCGTGCAAAGCATGTTCAATGGATTAGGACAGAGATTCATTATTAAGCATCCAATGTTCATTGGGTCATAATAAATATTCAACAGGTCGAGTGGAATGTTCTGCCTTGCATGACAAACGTTGGTCTGACCTGTGCCACATACTGGACGAGATGATTCTTCTGAGCGGCTGCCTGAGCGAGTAAGAGCGCCTGCTGCCTCTGGTCCTCCTCCAACTGACGCTCGAGGGCCAACCGCTCCTGGCGACGCTTTTCCTTCAACCATTAAACAGCTACATTCAAAATGTCTTCAAATACCAGTTGTAGAAGAAGGAGAAGAAGAAGAAGAAGAAGATCAAGAAGAAGAAGAAGAAGAAGAAGAGGATGGCAAATGTCTGAGGCGTCAATCAGTTGATTCACCTTATTACCCTCCTTGGCTTATGATGGTGTGGCCCAGTCATATCCAACACCATCCTACCATCCCCAATGAGAGTATGGACCACAGTTGTATTCATTAGAGCTATGTTGGCCAGGGTGGCAGATAATGACAGGCAAATATCAGCCATGGAAGGGATCTCAGTATCTGGATTGTTCAATCATCAGTTAGTGAAAGACTTTCATCACACACACTCTAAGGAATGTAGCCAATAAATCACAAAAGACTTCTTCAGTCACCTCAGCCATAACTGGAGACCATAGGGAAACTACATGTCTCTATTAACACTTATCTATACCATTCAGCCATTCAAAACAATTTCTACCTACAACACTTTTGCACAACATCATCACAGACCAACCATCACAGGCAAAAATAATAATGAATATTATAACAAATAATACTTTTTAAAGTTACCTTCAGGTTTTCATACTCCAAAACAGTATCCTACAAAAGTTTTTACAAAATTCATCAAAATCTATTAAACACTAAAGGTTCTTAGATTGTCTTCTACCAGTAATCAGTAAACCATAGTCTACCATATTCAACTAAATTTAGATTCAACTACGATAACCCCACAACCCCTTCCATCATCATTACCCTACACCTTCCTAACCTATGCTTTGTCATAGTAACCTACCATACTAGTAGGAAGATAAATGCCAACAGACGTGCTTCATATGCACTCGGTCTGTCTTGTCCTACCTCCAACAGTTCAATAGTTATCTAAACACTAGCAACTATCATTATGATCTTCTAGTGAAATTGAGAACTGACTGTACTATACAGTAATGCAGTCAACATTCAATTTCTTCCAGAGATGAAAATCCAACCATGATCGTCATTTCATTGGCACTGAAGGATCGACAGCGGTTGAATCCAGGCATCAAGGAAGATCGAGGTAAAGGCAGAACTTGAAGAAGAACCTTTGATGGCGGACAGTAGTCGACTTTCAGCTCTGAAGGAATAGAAAATCATCAGAGCATCACTTATTAAACACTTTAAAAAAACACACAATAATCCTTAATACTTTAACTACGCCAACTCATATCTCTCAGTGCGTGTGTGTGTGTGTGTGTGTGTGTGTGTGTATTAATTAAAAAAGCTGACACACCACAGTATGATTACAAATTGCAGAATGAATGAATGCTTACAAGTTAGTATTAGAGGCAAATTTAACTGCAGGCCAATAACAGCCATGCAAGACATCCATCATGCCCTACTGCTAATTTTATCAATATCACCCAGCAAATGTTAAGCAAATGTTAAGCAAATGTTAAGCAAATGTTAAGCAAATGTTAAGGCTGTGTCGACCTTTGGGAATCGATACCACACCCACGCTCATCTTCTACTTTTCTTGCCAGGCTACTATTTTTACTATTAATTATTCCCATTACTGTTAACTAACTAATACTTCAACTACCACTTATTCCTATGCTAGTCACTAATCTCCCATTACTTTATTACTAATTATTCCTATTTTTTGCCACAAATTATTAATACAGCCAGTACTTCTACTACTGATTATTACAACAACTATTTAAAATAATTATTTCTTTTACTTATATTACCAAATATTCTTATAACCTTTACTATAAATAATTCCAACTGCTTTTGCTACAAATTATTTAAAATTATCCTATCTCTTTTGCTACCAATGATTCATACTTGTTACTACTAATTAATGCAGTTCCTACTACTATTCATTATAACTAATTCTATTGTATAAGTATGCATATCATTAACAGTATGGTTCATTACCACCACACCATCTAACACAATCACCATTTCAACCACCGCATCTAGCACAACCATCACCATCACTACCACTTCCATCACCACCACAGTCTCCACCATCTCATTCAACACACGATTCATCAGAACTGCAACCACTGCCACCACATCCAACACAACCACCACATCCAACACCACTACCACCACATTCAACACAACCACCACTTCAACAACAAGAAGACCACTGACCAGAGCATAGGAATCTCATGACGGCATCAGTTCCCTTTTGGCAGACACCTGAAAATAAATCAAAAACAAAGAGAATTTGAGTAAAAATAAACTAGGAATGATTCTCTACTAGCACAAAAGAACCTACATCAAAATCAACAAAGCATGATCAAAATCAGTGAATCATTGCAAAAACCAGCTAAGCATGGCTAAACCAATGAATCATTACCAAATCCAACAAAAAAATGATGAAACCCAATAATGATCAAAACTAATATACTATGACTCCATGACCAAAACCAGTCAATTTTTATCAAAACCAGGAAACTATGACCAAAACCAGTCAATTTTTATCAAAACCAGGAAACTATGACCAAAACCAGTCAATTTTTTTCAGAACCAGGACGCTATGACCAAAACCAGTCAATTGTTATCAGAACCAGGAAACAATGACCAAAACCAGTCAATTTTTATCAAAACCAGGAAACTATGACCAAAACCAGTCAATTGTTATCAGAACCAGGACACTATGACCAAAACCAGTCAATTGTTAGCAGAACCAGGAAACAATGACCAAAACCAGTCAAATGTTATCAAAACCAGGAAACCATGACCAAAGCCAGTCAAATTTTATCAAAACCAGGAAACCATGACCAAAACCAGTCAAATGTTATCAAAACCAGGAAACCATGACCAAAACCAGTCAAATTTTATCAAAACCAGGAAACCATGACCAAAACCAGTCAAATGTTATCAAAACCAGGAAACCATGACCAAAACCAGTCAAATGTTATCAAAACCAGGAAACCATGACCAAGTCCAACAAAGAGAAAAAACAAGTGAGAAATCATGAGAAAAGACAATGAAGCATGACCAAAGACATCCAATTTTCATGATGAGAGTCTACTCTACAACCAATAAAATATAGCATAAGTCTAATGAAGCATGACCAAAGCATGACGAAACTCGACGAAGCACAACTGACAGGCATCTGGATAGACCATCTTGTCAGCATCTAAGGTCAGGTTCTCCAGCGTTCGTACGTGACCGAGCTCTTTCGGAAGACGGGTCACTGGGTTGGCAGAGATGTCAAGGATCCGCAGAGAACACAAGCCACCGATCTCATCAGGAAGGAACTTCAGTCGATTGTCTGAAGACCAGAGAAAAAGAGCTACATAAATGATGTGTACAAATGTAAGACAGGCAATGAATTCCAACACATCAAAATCATTGACTGATGACTGATTGAGCATGTGTACTTTTAAGATGCAAATAAAGACTACTTACTTATTTACTTACTCTAATTTCTTCATTAAATTCAGTCACCATAGCAACTAAGACACAATGATCCCATAAACATCATTACTTGTAACTATGAACCCCATACACTATGAACCCAATTTCAGATAACTTAACCCCATCATTGAACGATGACTCTTGATAACAATGAACATCTGACACGAACCCATGAACATTGACATTCATTCATTCATTCATTTCCGAAATTTGATACCGCCCTTCTTCCAACAACTTATGCTCAGAAGTCCATACACACGCCTTGACGGCGCAATTGCAATTGTACTGCAGAGCAATTGTGTGCAAAGGACTTGCTCAAGGTCCCTACACAGTGACGCCCCAGACGAGGCTCGAACCCGCGCGCTCAGCACACACTGAACGTTACGGGCTGACCGCTCTAACCGATCGGCCACTGTGCCACGAATATGACCCCACGAACTTACATCCAATGAATGCATTAACTGCAACCCCATGAACTATGACTCTCATAAACTATGAACCCAATAACTACAACCTCGCTAACTATGACATCATGAACTACGACCCTCATAAACTACAACACTATATGATCCCTGAACAAGCCTCATCATCTATGTCTCTATAACTAAGACTGCATAACCTATGACTTATGGGACCACTATGACCCCATGAACTATGACCCGATGACCTTTGTACCTCTGAGATTAAGCGTCTGGAGAGAATGTAGATTTCCAATGGTAGCTGGAAGTGACTTGAGTCGATTGCTTTCCAGATTAAGGACCTGAAGTCCAACAAGACTCCCAATCTCATCCGGAAGAGTCAACAATCGGTTGCTGTGCAAATCCAAGATCTACAGAAGAATAGGAAATGTGTTTAATACGTAACCGCTAAAAGTCATTACACGACTTTGCAATACAACTCCACTATCAGTTCCCAGTCTTATTCTGAACCTCAACAGAATAAATTTATTACATTACTAGTAGCACACAATTACACAAGTTGTTGCTGTGTAGCAATTAGTGTATATTCAGGTCATCTATCAGTGTAATCTTCCAAGGAATCTTTCCAACACATTTTTCAATAGATTTGTGTAAATGAAAATACCCTGAAAACGTTAAACAGTGCCGCAGCCAACCAACCTTCACCTGACCAGAACAATCAATCATTATAATCAATCAATGAAACAGCACTTTGTGAGGTACTTACAAATGCCTTATACTGAATAAATACAGTTAATGAAGATCAAAATGATCGACCATCATCTGATCCTCAATACTGATAGACCATCATTAAGAGAGCAGAGAGCACATCTAATTTCTTCAATTAATTCAATATAAATATAAATTTCACATAAATTTCCACTTACAATATTACAATATTACTGCAACCATGCTAGATCAAAATCATCAATGACAGATCGAAATGACTGACCATCCAATGAAGATCCAATCATTAAATTAATTTCTATTGGTTAAACTAACCCGAATTCCGCTTAGACCGGCAAAGTCCCCGGATCCCTTGTTCAGTGACGAAAGGCAGTTGGAGTGAACGAGTAATGCCTGGAGTTGGAAAAATTACATGAAAGATATTATTAAACAAAGCTGAGAAACAAAGCTGAACAGTAGGTTGACAATTAAGCTAATGAAGAAAACTGAAGTTCATAATTTTCTGAACTTGTTCAATGGAATCAAAGTGCAAAATTTCAGCATTTCATGTTGCTCAACATGAATACAATATAAATATATAAAGTTTCTGTTATATTGCAATCTTTCATACTTGTCTCAGTTTCCCTGTGAGCAGCATTTATTTCACCATTAGACTTGTTACTTGCAGATCTATTAATTTTCATCCAATTAAAACTGTTGCTAAGATGATCAGAGAAGGTCAATGGCACATATTCCGCTAATTGAATGGAATAACACTGAGAAGTTAGAAGATATGTTTAGCTGATGGGTGAAACTGAAGAACATAAATGCAGGACTGAGACCCAGATACCTAATGAAACTGATATAGTTGCAGATATGGAAGAACTGTCTTATGTAGCACATGCAGATGCCATGCAGATGACTAACATTGCTGAAGACAGGCTTTTATTAGTAGACCACTTGAGACGTTTTGGTACTTAGGCATAACAGGTTCCTACCTCCTTCTGAAGAACTTTGCAGAGAGAAAAGACTCCAGCTGGTATCTACAATGAAGCACAACAAAAAGATAATCAACTAACATTAAACAAACTCAAAATTGACTGTAAATTTACACTCATATCTTATAAGCCAAAAAAAACTATCTTGTCTAAGCACAGGCAATAATAATTGAACATAATATCATAGAACAGAAATGTCTGTATATCATTCAAAAGTCAATATTTCTGTTACGCAGTTACGTACCAAGCACGTGAATACCAACATTAGTACCAAACATCACTAGCAAGAGAAAAGGGGAGGGAAGGGAAGGAAGTAAAAACCCTGCCCTCCCATCACCTACCCTTCCCACCCCCACACCATCCCCTGCCATACTCCTCTCCTCCCCTCCTCACAATGTCTTCTTATCTTATCTCAGTTTCTTCCTCTGGTTTTCTAGGGAGAAACATACAATGCTATACAACACATACACTATTATTTTCAATTCTATATTCTGAAGCCACCAAAAATAGTTTAAAAATTATGAAGAGAAATCTTTTCAGTGAGTATTGCGTACATAAGCGAATCAAATGATATGGCTTAACAATCAGATTATTTATCAAATTGCATTTTATGGACACAATTTTTGTAACTTCACAACATTGCTTAAAACTAGATTTTCCCAAATTTCTGATCTCTCAAGGTCAAAATAAATTTCACACACATTCTAAAATCACAATTTAAAATTTATTTAAGCCATCCTATTGTGTTTTCGTTATTGAAAAATAAATATCGTTGATATTATAGAGGCATCGAACGGTCACTCAGTCATAGAGTTTACTAGGCCTAACTTCGTGAAAAGTTCAGTCTGTGGGAACCGTGGACGCTTAGGGAACATGAGGGTGCCTAATACATGATTTTTAGGACATGCAATAATCTAGCATTTATTAAACAGTAATCCAAGAACTTCTATAGTGCCACTGTAATGTAGATGTGCCTCTACAGCCATTGCTAAGCAAAGTTGCTGTTCAAAAGATGAAAACTTACAGCAAATACATATGAAAAGCAGTTGTAAGGCAAAATCCCAGGTCTGGATAAAGGAGCCAATCATCTTTTTAATGACACAGTCTTGTTAAACTGTCACTAACCATGAAGACAAAACAGGAATTAAAAATCAGAGCAACAAGATTTACTGAAACTCATTAAGGTAATTCATGATAATATAATGAAGTTAACACATACTCAAGAACCTAGGACTCAAGAACTAAGTTAATGAATGTTTTAAATTAAATTGGCTGATATAATTTAATTAGAAACTTCATAGAAATCGAAGAGAACTCACTTCTGTGATTTCACAACCAGATATATCAAAAACCAAATCAGGACATTCTCTTGCCTGAAAAGAAAACGAGAAATCACGACTCATGATGGAACCCTTTGGCCATGTCTCAGTGCCACAGTGATGTATGTATGTATGTATGTTTGTAGAAGGTGCTCAATATAATTATAACATACACGTATAGATCTGTGAACTATGACCTAGCACTACACTAAAACACTGACTGAATGATTCTAATCGACTGGAATAATTTAATCATTTATATAGCACCACCATATCAAATTTTCAATCACCATCACCATAAAGAAGCTATAAAAGTCCTTAGTTTAGGCTTCATATATCGCAACACACTACCATCATCTGCCCAAGCCTCAGCTATTTAGCACCCCTCAGGCATTCTACTCAAATTTCACCTCTTCAAGAATCATTCCAAACCTAATAATTCATTTCACTCAATGCTTTCTCACGCTCAACTGCTCTGCCGCACTCTCCCCCAACAGGACAGCTATGGACAACCCCTCTGACATGACGAAGCTTCTCGAGCCATCTGCTAAGCCTTTAAGTATCACATTATGAATTTGGAGTTAACGATTATGATTACTGACCAGATAAAGTTGGTGCTGTAATCTCTTTTTGCAAGAGCTTGACTGTCTCTGCAACAATGGCATTTCTTTGTCTGCGACACAAACCACAAACTCTTCAATTCAATTTTTGCAAACTAACGCTACATATATAGATACCTATTGAGACGAGCGATCGAACACTACCCTTGGTCGCTTCTTGTCTTCGACATGAAAGGTAAATCGCTCGCCTGGTCAAAGACATTGTTACCGTCGGCTGTCCCTCGACGAATTTTATTTTTTTTAAATATCAAAATCACTGATTCATCATTTTCAACAACCAAGCAGCACCCTACAACTTATTACAACTATCACTGAATTGAGGGAGGCCCACTAGATTAGTAGTAATGTAGTCATAAGAATAAGATACACAAAATATGCTGCGCATAAAATTAAGATCCCGCATATGTACCATGCGTCAGGAGGAGTCATAAGGGATCTTTAGGCACGCTACTGCGGCTGCGTAAAAGATATCATAGTAATGATGTTACTAACCTTAATCCAATCCTGACACTAAACGACCCTTATGGTGCCAGTGAACTTACCACAATCGGCCCTCACGACGCCCAACCTGACCCTAAACGATGCCTGGAGGACAATATATGGAATTACGGGTCCAACTTTGTTAGTGCCTTTTCGTAGAAGAAAGTACCCTAAGAATTTTCGTTCTATTAAAGTATAGAAGGCCATGGCAAGTAAGGCTCTTATCAGGATTGATGTAAAAAAGTGGATATATATAGACACGGATTACACGCACACCGATACTTCACTTTCGCCGATTTTAAAACCGTCTACTAATTTCTTTCACATAGGAAGACTCACTAGGTCGCAGTGATGAGCAAGTCTTTCACGCAGCTATGTATTTGTTACAGAATGGCGCTATATAAATGCTAGAAACAACGAATGGCCTCCAGGTCGTAATTCGTAATCGTAAACTCCAAATAACAAAAGCGCTACTCAAACGCTAAACGCAAAGCACCAGCTAATTCACCATCGTTAGAATTTATCGCTCACAGCAACTCAAGACATTTTTATTTTTACACCATGATTAAATATATAATAACTCGGAATAAACCTATTTCTTGTGCAGTTCATTAATTCATACAATTATTTTAATGTCTAACATCAGCAGATTATTATCAACAATAATTGTTTTGCTTTCATTCAAAACAATCTCCCATCATAATAAATCGTTGCTATGGCTGGATCGTAAGTCCCGCAATAATGTTAAGTTAGTTTCGTTTTAGGGAATTTCATGATTTTATGTGAAAGAGTGATATCGCAAGAATTTGAGTTTTTGGGGAGCGTAAGATGGGTAAGATATAATAACTGTCGAAATAGTATTATTCGAATATTGAGAAAGTAACCTCACAAAAACGCAGAAGTGCTATCATGAGTAGTAATGGATAATAAAAGTAGCTAAAATTGTACAATGGACCAGTCAATAATATGGTCAATATAATAAGGATTTGTGGATAAATTCAGTTGTCTTTTGGTGCGAAAATATGCTTAATAATATGAGTTCTTGGTTTTAACTGGTGAATGGAGATAGGACGCAGCGGATATAATTTTTATGAATTGGTGAAGGACAGGTTATTGTCCTTTTTATCATACCTGAACTGAAGTTGTGTTAGCCCTTTTTGCAGACTCAGCACATTGTCCTGACGGTTTCTACTCTTGTGCATAAACACTCTCAAGTCCATTTCTTCGTCACTCTCAATACCCTACATTTAATATCAAAACTCTTTGTTTCTCTTCTCCGTCGGGCATCATTTCGCTTGAAAATAAACCAACCACTCCTTGAAGATACCAATTAGAAGGAAGCTGAATATCTGTTTTGCAGTCATAATACTGTCATATAACCATGTAGCACTTGAGTGTATTATACAGACACTTCGTATTGCACCAATCACGTACATGAGAGATAACCTCAGTGGCGTCGCTACGCTCGAGGCACAGAGGCGCATGCCTACCCTGAGTTTTCTTATTATTTTTTTAATTGAAAGCGTTACCGCATAAACTGCTAACAGCTTGCTGCAATCATTCTGTGGTGGCAGAAGTTTCTCAGGTGATATTCGTTGCATGAACTTACATTACCCTACTGTATGTAGGATCTAGCAGCTTCTAGCCAGTGACTTCCTGCTTTGATAGAGATTACACCGATTCAAAATCTACTTGAACTAGTCTTACTTACAAATGAACTTCAGTACATCCAGACAGAAAGACAGACAGACAGACAGACAGACAGATGGACAGGCAGCCAGGAAGGCAGTATACTTTAGCAGCAATCAAATACACAATAACCAAATGTAAAACCAGAACCTGCACTTAAGAAATATATTTAACATGGCTCAAAACTTGCAACAGTTCCACAAAATGAGGATATAGATGTCATACAATACAGCAATGTTACACGCATCATGATAAAAATCACACGACGACAAAACAGGTTACGTGATCTAGTTCAACTTGTTAAACTAGCAGAAGATTGAAAATGTTATTCTCCTACTTTGAACAAAATTCCACCAAAATTGAACACGCTGGTTCACAGTTCATCCACGTTAAACATTTCCTAACAATAAGTCAAAATTCGATTGTTGAATCTCAACATAAAAATGTTCACAGCAACAATATATACTTACTCTGCATAAAAAATTTCAAAAAGCAAACAGTTGGTCAAAAATACAATGCTGCTGAATGAAGCAAATGAGACGCTGGTTCTCTGTAGACCAAAATACAAAAGTCCAAAATAAATATGACTCAGTAAATTGAACGAGACCAGAACGAAACACAAAGATTCGATCAAGAATGATTTTCAACAACTGACTAAATTTAAATCTCTTGACTTTTGCCTACGCTTTGAACAACGACTTCACCACAGTTTCAACAACGCTAAAGAAACTCATTTTCTAAAAATAGCAACATTTTCAAATGCTCATATCCTCGTGGAACTTATTGCAATCTAGGCTTCACTTTTGCAAGTGCATGGCCAACTGTTAAAAATTAACTTAAATTAGAAACTGATTTCAACAACAGAATTCATTCTGTTTTCGATACAGTTCATCCACTATTTAATTGATCTTTTCATTTGTACGAATCACTGGAATCCACGGTTACTCCTCCTTGAGAATGACAAATCCCTTGTTGCTAAGTTTGAGCAGTTCATTCTCAACGGCATCTCGATCTACAATATACAAATGATTAAATAAATGAAACTAATGAAGATGAAAAATATAATATAACAGTTTAATTTGAGTTAATTAATGATTAAATATGATAAAATCATTCAGCAGGCAAAACATACTGGGTTCATACATATTACATACAAAGGACTGTGAGGTGGGTCAGTCACCAGGTGAAGGTGTGTGCATGTGTAGAGAGAAATCATAGAGTTCTATACAGAGACGAGGTGGAAATGGACTCACAGTGTTCGAGAAGCAGTCTCTCATCCTCTTGGGTCACTTGTCTTCCGATGGCGTGCAACAGCAGATGAGCGGAATTGTAGCTGTAGCAACACTAAAACAAAGAACAGACCAACAGAATTTGAACTGCAAGCGTTGAACAGATCTGAACAGAGTTCCAAGCAATGCAGCTGCTCATAATATTTACTGGTTATTACTTGAATGGGCAAACATCTGCAACCACAATACTGGGAATGTCACCTTTTGTGCAACTCAGCAATTACAAGGCAACCCACCCCAAATACACAGTATATATACATTTTCTTTTAATTGCAAACTGCAAACTGCTGAATTAGACAGTGGCTTGCACTTGTCTCTCAAATGGAGCTTTAGAAGTTTGGACATGACGATTAAATGAATAAAGAGCAGAGAAATGGAAGACTTACTGCTTGAAGGTTTCCACAGAGTTGGTCGGCCCAGGCACTCCGACACTGAAACGAAGAGAGAAAAATATTAAGGATTTCACTTTTCATGTGTTTTACAAGGAAAATTTCTCTAAAATCGAGATCTGAATAATATGAAAGCTTAGAGCAGAAAACAACATTGGATGAAGTAACACCTTCATCATAGCCATGTTTCAAAATCTTAGTCAAAACAATAAGGGGCCATTCACATATTATATAACGCATAGAATCTCAATTTTTGGTCCACCCCCCTACCCCTAATAACGTTACATAACAGCAGCTGTGACCCCCACCCCTATATTATATAACATATATGCTACCTATCCCCTACCCCACCCCAGTCTATAAGCACATTAAAAGACATACAATTGACATAATTGTATTGCACAGTTTGAAACTGTTATGACAACACAACATTAGCGCTTCAATAGTGACTAGATTATGTTAGTTAGTACTGTAATTTAGTTATTAGACTATGCAAATGGTCACATTAATCGTTTAATACTAGAAATGAAATTTCCAATTGACAGGCAAACAGACAAAATAACATTAAGCTGAAAAAAGTTTGTTATATAACAAAACCTTCACCCTACCCCCCACCCTACACAATATAACGCTAACAAAACAGGAACCCACCTAACCCTACCCCTTAAGCGTTATATAATATGTGAATGGCCCCTAATCATTAATATTTTAATAATCACCATTCAAATCATTTCATCATCAACCATGATAACAAGTGTCAAAATTAGAGTAATAACCATTTGAGCAACACCAAATTTCCAGTAAAAAATCAATTCATTTTATAGTATTGCTGTAAGAAAATCAACTCACTCCTGAGTAGGTTTCTTGGAGTGGTGCTATATAAATCCTCAGAATGAATTATCTCAGAATGAAACCTAACAAATAATTCCAGTGAACTGCTACTTATAACTTAGAAAGTGTCCCATAGAATATTTCTAATGAAGTGAGTAAGTAAGTTACCAGGTCAACTGCACATCTGTAGAGAAGTTGCTCTGTCTTATGCAAGGTCTTGGAAGGAGGATTTGGAATGGACGTGGAACGCAGAACAGAAGCATAGTTGTGTCTGATCGAGTGGCACTCCGTCAGACAACACGTGTACAAGTCATTCACACTTGTCATAACTGAAAACAAACACAACAGACTTAGTTCAACCGATCCAAATGATTTAAGAATAATCAATACAAGTGCAAAAGTCTTTCTACAGTGACAACATGCTCAGTGCTCATATCACAATGAATTGGTCAAGTTGCCTATTAAGTGACAATTAGTTTCCATGGGCTTCCAAAAGTTATTTAAGGTTCTCATGGACAGATCTTGCCTGCCAAAATTATGTTTTCAGTTAAACAGTTTTGTTCTAAAAAAAACACTGATTAGTGAAGATCACTCAATTCTACATTTAAATTCTGAAGATCGCTCAAACTCTAAATTAAAATTCTGAAGACAACTCAAATTGTAAACTAAAATTCTCAAGATTAATTGAATGCTTCATAGAAAATTCTTGACACCAATATAAATCTTCATAAATCTGCACCTAACAATTAATCTGAGACCAACCTTCTTTCAGAGTCTGTGATGATTTCACTTTTCCATCAGTGAGCAAATCTTGAGCCAACGTAATGGCAGATGACAGAAGATTCAGAGCGTAAACATAGAGTTGAAACTGTTCCACTCTTCGCTGTTTTTCATTTGTTGCCATAGAGCTGTGACATGGAAGGGCTCGGCCGAGAACCAGAGACTCGGAAAGCGACGAGTCTCTTGCACGAGCCAGACTCCGGATGCACGTGGAGAGTTCGAATACAAATTCAAACTTATTAATGAGTTCGAGATCACTCTTCTGCAAGGAATGAAACAAGAAAACGGATTCTAAAGACAGAATCAAGCTCTGTGCAATCCAATGTAAGAAAACATTTATGTAGTGCCTTTAAAAAGGGCTGCTTGCATGGCTATTGCATGAGAAACATGGTAACATGTGAGACAAGGTAGAGCACTTGCCTAGTAACATGAAGAGTACACATTGGAGCCGTGACTCACAATGGCTCAGCACGGTCAATTGATGTTTGGTTTACATCAAATTGATGCCATTATTTACACCTATTGTAAGCTATAGTGCATTTTCTGGTCTCCTAATAGCAAATATTCTTTCCTACTTATCAGATAGTGGAGCCCAATTAACCCATAATAATAATAATTACTAACTTACTTGATCTAAACAAGTATAACTTTAGGAAAATAGAAATATGTATTCAACACAATAAAATAAATAGAATTGCAAGGAAGATAAACTTTAATTCATGACTTCTTTAGTTGTAGCAGTGAGATTGAAGAAGCAGTTCAACATATCAAAATAACTTCTATAGCCATCATCAAAATGCACCTACGTTAGATTGCGTTAGCTAAACTTACGTCGAGGAGAGCTTTCTCAGTCATGATTGGCGCAGAGAGAGCAAATGATAATAATGGCACATCTGGGACGAAGAACGATGGAGGAGTGGAGGGACTTCCAAAGGAAGAACTGGAATCGGAGAAGCGCAGCAGAGAGTTGTTTGATGAGCCAAAACGCATGTGAAGAGGTAGATTCATCTGAGAACCTAACAAGATAAGATATCAAGAACCATTAAAGTTTATATAATTTATGTCAGTTATTTTTTATGTCAGTTTAATTTGTTACTTATATAAACCAAAGAGAATTTACAATATTATTTACTCTTTAGATAATGCAAATAATTACAGCAATGAATAAACCTAATTATATTTTATTGATTACATATATTATGAAAATGTATATAATTTGTTAAAAAAATATTAATTCTTTAATTGAAATTGAATACATTGTTGGTTACCTTGGCGATGGATTGGTGACCCTGATAATATAGGAGTGAGCGCAGTGGGTGAGTTGCTATAGTCAGAGTTCGGAGTTCCAACAACAAATTGCACTAAACAAACAATTCAACCGGTTGTCATCACAAACACAAATCAAATTACAAACCATTAACACACAGTCCAATTATAAACCATTTGTCAACACTGGCTAATTATACAAGCCAAAGATTCATACACAAATTATGACAGACCAATTATAGCTCTACCAATTATTAACATCTTATAAATAAACTGAGACAAACAGTTATGAAACCTGTCATGAAACCAAAAATTAAAATTAAAACTTCCTCATGTAAACTTATAAGATGTTATGTACATATAAAAGTAAACAAGAAAGTAGCAATAAGACTTTATTTAAATAAAGAACTCACCTATATAAATACACAAAAGTAAGTAAGAAAGTAAAACACACTTACCAGGTGGCGCACACAGAGACTCCATTGAAGGCATGCTTGCCAGAGACGATTGCCTCGGGAGCACCGGAGAGGGTGACACCTGTCAATCAATCAATCAGAAACATCTGTCAATCAGAGCAATACCCAACAAATGGAACCTGTCAATCAACAAATTCTTGGCTCATCTGTGTGAACAAGAGAGGAATTTATGATTAAACAAGACAAAGCTAATCCAACCTAACCTAATCTGGAAACTTTAGAATCATATATAAAAATATAAAATGCTTTTTATGCTTCTTATCCATTCTGGTCTGACCCTAAGCCTGACAAAGTCATTATTTTAATCTAGTCTAATCCTAATCCTCTAGTCTAAACTGAGCAACTTCCCTAATATTTAAAGAGTCTCTGATTAGCTTTGTCTGAAGTTGTGCTATATAAATTCACACTTACAAACAATAAGAAATATAAATGATTGCCAGATAAAATCAGTCTGTGAAATAGCCGTTACTCGTAAGAGGGTACCTACAGAGAAGCTGAACACCATCTGTTACATCTTACCTTTGAAGATG
Organism: Bimastos eiseni; assembly: GCA_959347315.1. NCBI lineage: Eukaryota > Metazoa > Annelida > Clitellata > Crassiclitellata > Lumbricidae > Bimastos > Bimastos eiseni. Next base: position 7,174,643 of record OY365814.1, read on the forward strand.
GAGGAGAGCAATTCGTGGGAGTGGCAGGCAACTGGTTTCCACTCATCTCTGGACTAGAGAAGGTCTTCTGAAAGTCTTCGTTGTAGAGATGCTGGAACATTCTGGCCCTCAGCGGAATCGAAACAGGGGCTGACGGCGTCAAAGGGCGCTGGGCCGAGGTGATGGGTTGCAATGGGGAAATGGTCTTTTGGTTTGCCTTTTTGTCACCATTACCAACACCATCTTCAATATAATCATCATCAACATCATCTTATCACCATCATCATCATCCATGACAGACATACCGAGTATGCTCGGTGGTGCTCGATTGCATTCACCCCTATCCTAGCAATTCGCTCAGTAGACTTAGTCGAGTCATTTAGGTCAAGACTTAAGGCACATCTTTTCAGCCAACTCATTTTTATACTTATGCTTGTGAGGACGCCTTTGTAATGGCAACTGCCATGTTATGGCACAATACAAATTGTCGGTATTGTCAATTTTAAAATTAGAAATTGTTATTCCTGTTTCAATATTTCAAAAGCATATTTCGATATCACAATCTTTATCACTTAAGATCATCAATATCAGCATCAGCATTGTTAGTAACACTTAGATTGGTTCTCATGCTAACTCACCTGGAACATCGCCCTTTGAGACAAAAACGAAATCATCGAGGGATGGAGAGACAGGTCTGCGTGGCATCTCAATCATGCGTGGCGTTTGTGGTTGACTGATTGCGTTTAAGCCACTGTTCAACCCACTCTCCTTTGGCTTCTTTATCACAGGAAACTAGAAGAGAACAATTACACACAGTCCCACATGACCACCTAATCGTAAAACTAACTCATATAAGTCTTAACCTGTCCTCTTCAATCAGATATGAGTCAATCGCCTATCACGTAATCAGAAATGATCTAATATGCTATGATTCAATCTGTTATGATAAAATCTATTATGATCCAGTCTGGCAACTTGTAAAGTGTCCTGTAGGAACCTCAGGAGGGAGTTAATAAAGACACTGATGTCATCTACATATTCTTATACCATTTAATCAACCATGTAATTAGTAATCTACATAAATAAGAAAAATTATCAATTAATTATCTATATAACTTTCTAATATAACATCCAATATACTTTCACATAATCCGTAACCCAATCAATAACTAATTAATTTACTTTTTGTTTAGTTCTAACCAGTTTATTGAGACTGACCGTTTTGGCAGTGGTGAAAGGTCGCTGGGGAGTGACCTCAATCGGTGAGGGAGGCAAATCCTGTCCAGGCAATGGGGTTGAATCTTGTCTTCGCCTCTTTGTTGCCACCTCATCTACACAAAACACATACTTTGTAAATATAATGTAATCCTAAGATGATAATATATCACCTTTTCAACATAACTAATGAACATATTCAGCATAAGCCATTCATCTAAAAGCAATATAATTGGATTTTTTATAGCACCCGGATAAAGCATGGACATTCATATAGCACTTTAATATACAAATAAAAATATAAACTACCGAAATTAGGTGAAAAAATGCAAGAACATTTTAAAGTAAATGTAAACCTCAGCAATTTCTTAGCACCCCACATATGCCATTATTCACCCCTAACACCCTATTAAAATGCCCTCAGCAGCATAAAAGAGATAGCTCCTCCTCACCTGTTTCTCCAATGAAAAACTTGTGCTGGAAGAACGCATCTAAAACACAAAAAGTAGTTTTGGTGTTCATCAGACTCAGGATAGAAATTACAAGTTAGTAATAAACAAATGAATGAGAATAAATAGAAACTCTTTTAAATTAATACCAATTATTAATGTTATTAATACTTTATCAATATACGCATTTTCAGGTATGAAATCATTCGACTGATGAGCCACGTCGAACAGTGATGACAATCTCAACAACATTGTTCATTTACTTATATAGCCGTTGTTACTCACAATGCTTCAGCAGGTTTACTCTCAGTTGACCCACAGTTATTGTAACAACTGTTGTTGAGTAAATCAGATGGCGAGGGAGAGGAATTTCCAGCCACAGAACATTGAGGCTTTCAATAAGCAGATTGCAATACTGCTCAAATACAAAATAAAGCTATAAATGAGTCATTCTTACTGTGGCTGATTCTTTCATCTGGATCTGTCGCTAGAAGACCCTGCAGAAGGTCCTTCAGATCCGGACTAAGCTCCGTGGGATACCTGGCAATGACAACAAAAATCATCGAATCTAATCTGGAAACTTCTGTAGCGCCATAATGCCCCATTCGCAGGATTCAATGAATGGATGGATCCGCGATTTAACGACAGCTTGTGACAGTAGAGGCCGTTGCCGTTGACAGAAATTTACAGCACTATCAATATCTCAATTGTTGGTTTTTACAGGATGCTGGCAGATGTATTGAAATGTCAGGATAAAAAATATAGTGTTTGACCATAACATCTGGGATTTTTAAAAATCATGTTATACAGTAGGTTAATGAGTACAAAGCAAGATGTGGTAAAGGGGTTCCATCACCATGGTAATAATGCAGCTGCTACACCCCAGCCTATGTACCTCAACCTAATGAACAAGCTGCTGATGATGAGTTTATTTGGGGCATCTACACAAGTCATCATCATCATCATTGCCAACAACACAATCACCACTTTAGTCACTTGCAAACTTTTCTCTGTTAGAAAATATCACAAAATCACCCAACCATACAGTTACAAATCTCTTAATATAAGTAACATAAGTATCAACATAATTAGGCCAATTAACATGATTAGGCACCATTAATAAATAGTACCATTGACATAATTAGGTGCCATTAACAGAATTAGGTACCATTAACATAATTATGTTAATGACACATAATTATGTGTCATTAACATAATTAGGTGTCATTAACATAATTAATCGTCATTAACATAATTAGGTGTCATTAACATAATTAGGTGTCATTAACATAATTAGGTGTCATTAACATAATTAAGTGTCATTAACTTAATTAGTTACCTAGGTTTTGCATTCTTGTTGCACCGGTAGATCTTTGCGAGCTGTTCACGAGTGGGAGCGTAGAACGGATGCCTCATGGTCAGAAGTTCAAAGGTGATGACCCCAACACTAAAGAGATCAGCTCTTCCATCATACTTATTCGACAGATGGATCTCTGGCGCCTGGAAAAACAACCATGTAATCATATTCCAACATCCAATCGTGTAACTCCATTACACAGAAAACGCAATGCAATCCTAGCACACTGTAATTTGTAACAGAACTACATCATACCATGCAATCTTGTAAAATAAATTTAGAGAACAACCATTCATAACTTGTTAAGTTTTTCAATCAGGTATCATTTCTCATGATTTCACTTTCAGTCAGTAATTAATCTTTCAAATAATTTATCCTCCACATTCTACCTCTCTATCTCTCTCCCTCTCAGTCTGTCTGGCTCTTTCTCTCTCCCTATCTCTCTCTCCCTGTCTCTCTCTTTGTCTCTCTCTGTCTGTCTCTATCTCTCTCCCTCTCAGTCTGTCTGGCTCTTTCTCTCTCCCTGTCTCTCTCTTTGTCTCTCTCTATCTCTCTCTGTCTGTCTCTATCTCTCTCCCTCTCAGTCTGTCTGGCTCTTTCTCTCTCCCTGTCTCTCTCTTTGTCTCTCTCTGTCTGTCTCTATCTCTCTCCCTCTCAGTCTGTCTGGCTCTTTCTCTCTCCCTGTCTCTCTCTTTGTCTCTCTCTATCTCTCTCTGTCTGTCTCTATGTCTCTCCCTCTGTCTGTCTCTAAGTCTCTCTCTGTCTTTCTTATCCGACTGATCTTCTGGATGTTGACCTGGTTACTTTTTTGATCGCCATATGTGAATACTTTATGTATTACACATCAGTGCAACAGAAATCACTAATCGACCGTAGCAATCATTTAAATCAATTGATCATAAATGCTGATCACACATCAAATCAATCAAATCATTTCCAAAGATTTTGGTTTTCAATCTATCAATTAAAATAGAAATATTCTACTTAAGACTTGACTGACCATGTAGATTGGAGACCCACATAGCGTCTCAGTCATCACTCCATCACCAAGGAAACGGGCAAAACCAAAATCAGCTGCAAAAAACAAACATAAACCGGTTAATTAACATATTAATTTCTCGTTTCCTAATAAGCTATTAAATGACAGAGATGCACTTAATCATATATCTGCTGATGATTTTCCTGTCGCAATTATAGTCATATCGTTGCCATGATAACATTCTTGCTAAGAAAACCTTGTTGCAATGACAAATGTGAAGTCACTACAACCGTGTTGCCATGGCTACCTATTTTGAGGATAAATCGGAAAGGATCGTTCTTCTTTTCGTCGTCGCGACAGATGAGAATATTCTGAGGTTTGAGGTCTCTGTGGATGATTCCCTTTGAGTGGAGGACCATGAGTGCTGCAGCTAAATCCAAAACAACACAAAAGCAGACAATCGGTTAGAGATTCAAAATCATCGACCACAACAGATTCAGTCTTTACAGACATTTCCAAATGGCACGATTGCGTGTCGGCCTTTGTTATGTAAATCACGTCATCTGTCTCAGTGCAACCATTGTCATCCCCAAAATGATCACTAACACTATCACCCCATCGCAAATCAATCACCCCATCATTGAATGTAACTATGTATATCTACCCAGTACATATCCGTTTATTTTCTATTGTAAATAATATACCACCCGCTAAACACTCTGACACCGATGTTAGAGGTCTTTTGTGGTAAGAATTTATGTAGCATTCATTAGGTCCCAAAGGAGAATAAGTAGATGACAGGGTCTTGAGAGCAATGATCACAGGTCCTCCAATTGAATGCTCTTGCAGCACAAGGACAAGAATTGTGGAAGTGGACATGGCATGGAGACCAGACCAGAATTAAGAAGGCTGGTTGAGTGGCTGGACAAGGGAATGCTCCAGAAAGGAATATATGGTAGAAAATGATGATGAAGGACATATATAGGTATAAGAACTATAAGAATATCAAGACAATACAAGTCACTCCAGTGAAGGACGGACATAAGTGGACATAGAACCAAATGGAATAATGGATGTCAAAGCCATTCGATCAGAGTCCATTGTAACGATCGCCATTGTCAGGTCATCAAGAAAGGAGCAAACGAAGTTGTGACGTCATCAACCAATTTCCGTAACAGACACCATTTAGTCACCAATGTTATCACTGATCTTATCATCACTGACAGAAGAACAAGACAAAGACTAAGAGCTGTCCATTGAGGAGCTAGACTGAGAGGCACCAATTGGTGTGAAGTGTGTTAGCAACTTCATTTTCTTGGTCTCTGGTATGAGGATGGCTGGCCTATGGTCCTCCTCTGCCTCACCGGCTCATCTTCCCACCAACAATATACAATCAGTGCACTCATCAAGGATGAGTTGAATATTATTACCAATAACATCACTAATATTATCAACATCATCATCGTTGTCACCCAATTCATTTATATCACTAGCCTGTTAACATCATCATCATCATCATCCCACTCAATTCCCTCTCCAGTAGCAACCATTATCATCTCACCGATTTGTCTCAAAAAATAGACAACGAGTTCTTCTTTCAGCGGCGCACAACCTGAACACCAAAATTTGTGAATTAGAACAAAGAAAAAAAAATCCTTATAATTATAATTATTTATTAGACTTATGATATGTAATTATAAAATTAGGCATATAGAATGTGACAAGTTAAAGGTAAAGCTAAGTGTAAAATATCTTCAATTCACAAAGTCTACATTCATATCTTCAAGGACATCTAACAAAGGACATCTAACAAAGGAAATACCCTAAGTTTGTTTATTATTAGATAATAGTATATTACTGCAGGAGGAGTTACAGAAAAAATTCCAATCTAGTCTCATCAAAGTTCAAAATTCCTCCAACACTGCAGTCATAAAGCAAGTCTATATTGCACAGCTGAAAAAGTCATGTAGTGTATGCTGTGCTGTATGTTGGTATGCGAGTGTGTGTAGGCATGTGAGTATGTGTAGGTATGTGCATGTGTGTGTGAGTACACACATCCACAACAATACAATCATGACTGTAATGAGAAGACAACCTACCTCTAATGTATTGTTGCATATCACCACCATTGCAGTACTAAAATTTTAAGAGCAAGAATGTTGTTTACAATATTATAAAGTCAAGAATGGCTTCAACAATTAGATAAACAAGAATCAATGACAAGTGCTTCTCTTTCACCAGTGAGAGTGCATGAAAGAAGGAGCTACACAAATTGAACAATCAATAAATCAACAAGTGATAATTATGATTTATATCATTAAAGACAGAGCAACTGATGATGCTGATAATAATGATCATCAAGATGTCAACTTCCTGTATGGAGGAGATCTGATTGTTTAATTGAATGACTGAGTGTATGTGTGTTTGTATGTTTAAGTGTGTGTGAGTGTGTGTTTGTGTGTGTGTCTTGGCATTAGGAGGTTTTCACTTCAGTCCATGGGCTTTCTCTGTAGAGTCACCATTGCCTATAATGATGCCTCAGCTAAAACTTCACTGAGCTTCACTAGCAAATAAATGAATACACTGATATCCAGAATCTCTAATAACTAAATAACCCATCAGTTACATTACATTATTATAAACTCACTGATCCCTCAACTAAAGGATCCTTAAGCATAAATTCCTAAAACATCCAAGTATCTCTAATAAATCAACATCCCTCAGTTGCAATAGTATTTGACAATTGATGATCCCTTACTTCCAATATCACATAGACATTTTCAGGCGTCTCCTAGAAAATCAGATACAGACATATAAAAATTTTTTAAAAATAAAACATGACAAAAGTAGCGAATTTGGTGGCCGTATATGGTGCTAACTGCTAAGTAATATTCTACATCGACTTTTAGCCCCTCAAAATTACTACCAAAACAAGAAATGCCATCATGACTAATGTTTTGAAGAAGACGCTGACAACAATGTCCTTTTATCAGTGTTTATATCGCATTCCTGTCTTATCTTTTCATGCTAATCACAATCAAGAGGTTAAAACGCCTTATAAGCGGGCAACAATTCTAATTTCAGTCAACTCTGCTATGCCTGGATTTGACCTGGGCAGATCACGCTCGTAAACAATGGCTTCATAAACACTCGTTCTGCGTTTCAACTATATAAACAATACCACGCTGCCTCAAAGTTCAAGGCGAGCTGCACCCGATCCAGTTCGCCACCGTCCCATTGGCCTACAGCTGCGGCGCATTTCCCAAGACGATCGCACGCGATTGGTTAAAGGCCTGTCGACCCGAATGCCGAGATCGTGATTGGTCGACGGTTTGTGCGCGAATCGGTCGACGACTTATCTTGTCCTTGAAATCGGCAATAAATCATTGGAATGAGTTCACTTTCCGAGTCAAAATACAGGGGCGTTTTCTGGTATTTATTGTGATATCAGCCGCTGTTCACGACGCTTTATAATGGCCTCAACTCAACTGTGCTCAACTGTTTAATCAGATCACCCGTTGGACTGATGCCAATTATATACACCGCCCACCCATTCTACGCCGTATACATCAACCAATATTTATTGCGCTGCACCCGCTGCTGGCCTCGGCCTTGGAGCAGATTTATATCATAATATTATGAAAAACGTAATTGAATTCGCCATTGACCGAGCACACACGACAAGGTTTTACACTCTATACACTTCCGAATTAACAAGAGTTGGGTCCCAGCGTTAAATGAGGCAACGGTAAAAAAATTCAAAAGAAGGTCAAACAATTCGGTCAATTCGCTTCTGAACCTTGGAATATTGTTTCCAACGTAACACTCTGAACTAAAGTATGTCCCAAAACGGTGCCACACAAATTCTACCGTTACATTTTATCAGGATTCTTCAATGGCTTTCAAAGAACCAAAATCTCGTTAATTTAAATTCATAAAATTATACATTTTTAAACAGTTTTACTGAGCAACGAAGAAAAGTTTAATGTAGGCCTAACTGCAGTCGAGGGATGTTTTATTAGTTTTTAAGTGCCTGCATGTATAGGTAATACATGAAAGCAGATGCTTGTGGTATGGCCTACACTCGCCCTACACATTATTGGTAAATTATGAACACTCCCTCAGTTTGATAATTCGTTACTTTCGATTTTATAAATTCGTGGATTTTTGCCTACTTCAAAATTTGCTGAAATTCGTAAAATTCGTAGAACTACATTAGCAGGGCCTTTTTCATTGAGAGTTTAGCGAACATTGGTTGCAAGCTGTTACTGCAGACTGGTACAGTGGAGCTGCATGGGGCACGAGTGGTTTCTCATTCTGCTCACTTACACTCACAGTCAAACACCCCAAGAATGCAAGAATTTAAAGTTTAATACATTTTAATACAGATATTCAGCTCTAAGCACCATCCACATTAACCACCTGACTGCATATATTCTCTGGATCTTGACCTCTGCCTATTAATTATGATTTAATTGAGCATCTGTGAATAAGCTGCATCCCAGATTGCTTTTGTGGGTGTTGTAGAAATATCGAGTTTAAGATTACTGTTGTGTTCCATCTTTTACTTTTACAACTGATTGATTGATTGATTGCCAATGTCTGTGACATTGAGTTACTTAAAAGTTTGACAAGTTAACAAATGATAAAATTCAATACTAGTTTAAAATTCATCAAATATTAGCATTTTTTAAATTTGTAAAATGCTAATTATCAAACCGTAGCCACTCTAGATTGCAAGATTGAGTCCAACTTAACTTACAAAAGATTTTCAATTACGTATGTAGGCACCTACTCAGTAGTAGCCTTGAAAGGGCACTATATAAATTTTTGTAATGAATGAATGAATGAATGAATGAATGAAAATGTACACATTGCCAAGAATTCTCAAAATCTAATGAGAAACAACATTACTGCAAGAGCAACTTGTGAATAAGGACTGAAAATGTAGGAATGGCGCATTAACATAATTCTCAGAGGAGCAATTCAAGCCACATAATAAAGTTTTCTCACACTGCACATGCAGTTATGGCAAGCACTTGCTGATTAATTATATTAACTAGTCGCTGGTGCTTTCAGTGTCTTACTTTCACTCATTATCTTGGGTCAGTGGGGTGATCATTGTTATACAAGTATGGTTCCCACAAGCAACTGTTTCTCTTGTTACTGTAGATTATGTATCACAAACAAATGCCAAGAAATTCATTCTTTAGGTTGTAAATAATGTATTCCAGAAATTGGATCCATGGCAGTTTGGGTAAATTGGACGACTGAATCAATGACTGCATGTAAATGACCAACTGACCTTACAGTCGTAAAGTGACACGATATTTCGATGTCTAACAGTTGTGAGTTCCTGAAGAAAAATTCAGAACAATTTCACCATAATTATGACAATCTAATAAACATGTAAAACTTAAAAATATTTCAAAACAAAACTTACAAAATTTACATAAACTGGAAGCATTTATTAACAGGAATAAATTTATGCAAACACCGAAGTTATCATTTCATTTAGAATGACCTCCCACTTGAGCTCTGCTCTTTACTTGTGGTCCAACAAGGTTTCGCTCAAACAAAACACATCACAAGAACCAGAGCTCTACGCTGTCACACAAACGCATCTCTGTAATAAATGTTGTGACTGGCACAAAATAACTCACCACAGTATGCTATTAGAGACAGGTGCTTGGTTCTGGAGCTTAAAATAAGTTTTACAATGTGAGGCTTATTATAACTTGGTTCCTTTAAATGCGAACTCCAAGAGGTAGGCACAGATACAGAACACAGACTGCAAATGGCTTAATTTTCTTAACCTTGACTTGGCAAATGAAGGCAGTTGATGCAATGTAGTACCTCCCTAAGGCAACAATTTCACTAAAACCTTGAACTAGTCTTTGGCAGAATATGACTGTCTGGCACCAGGTAATAATTATGCACGAATGCAGTGCTTACAAATGATGACACTTTATAAGAAAGGAACATAAATTCAATATGAGAGACTCACCCTGAGTATGGAGATTTCTTTCTGCAGTGTGTGAGGAAACAAAGAAAGTCGCTTCTTCAGTATTTTCTTAACGGCTACTACTTGTCCCGAACTCTGAGGTGATAACATAACATATTGCTACCTGAAGTTATTATTTAAGAAAGCTTGTGTGAACTTCAAAACATGGACACTATTAATAAGGGTGCAACTTCTAGGGAAAATGGAGTGGCCATGCTGGTTCAATCTGAAAACAATTTGCCCGTCTTTGACCTGGTCTCGTCCTGGTGCATAGGTCTATACTAGACAGCTGCCACCCATGACTCTCACTTGTGGCCCTGCTGGGCAGAATGACTTAAAGTTAAATAGGAAGAATTACAACAAATTTGCATAAATTTTAATATAATCAAATGCTCAATTGGCTTGGAAAACTTTGATCAATGTAGCAGTCAACTAAAGGGCAAAAGAAATTGACCTACATAACAACAATGTTAAAGGCTATCACAGAAACAAAGGATCTCCCAAGTGATCAGATTCTCACACAATTTAAACCAAAGAACTAATTCATTCATTTAATGCATTAAAGTCATCATTAACTGAATCTTGTTTTGAAAGCAAATGGAAAATCTAAGCGTTGATGTTGCAAATACTGTCCTACGAACAAAGGGATCTAGAGTTTCAGAGAAGACAAACCTTGTCGGCGTGGTGACCTTTGTAAACAATAGCATAGGAGCCTTGGCCGATTGATTCTGTCAAGTTCACAATATAACTCCCAACAGCTTCCATTGTGGTCATTCAGAGTTATCCCAGATTTTTAGACAATTTTATTACAGAAACGAAGAAACAACGATACGCCTTAAAATTAATCAGTATCGAATCGTCTTCATCGAGACGGTTTTGCCGAATGAAATGTGTCGATTCTAAGTTCAGAAATCTATTTAAATTGTCGTTGGCTATCTTTGGCGGACTTCTATTGTAAGACTGTATAATGAGTCGATTGTTAAACGCGTACGGCTTTTAGCACCTGCTGGCATTGCCAAACAATTCACAGCTGATTGTCTATTGACACCAACAGCCCAATCACGCTCCAGGTTTTTTGTCTGCGTGCGCGGCAAAACGTAATCCCTTAACCAATTTCTTCTGCAAATATGCAGCTCTCGGTTTGGTTCTGACATTAACTTTAAAAAATAAAATAATACTTTATGATGCAGATATAGCAGTGACACTAATTGATGTGACAAATTTATTAACGAAAATTTTAAAATCTGCGCCGCAAATATATTTACATACTTACTAACTTACTCAGGGTGCTTAAGTATCACTTCGACCAATAGCATACGACTGTTCATGTCAACCAATTACACGCGACTTCAGTCTGCATCAACATGAATGTTGACCAGTGTGGACCACGATGAAAGATGACTTCATGCAACAGCATCAGCGTAGAAGATACTGAGATAAGATATCGTATTAGCTTTTCTTATTATGTACGCATTATAACATAACCGTATCAATGTCCGCGATAACTGTCATCAATCCATCGACCTCGACGACGTGCCCTAAATCAATCCAAATAGTAGGCCTACTCCAATATTTCATTAATCAATCCAACATCTAGACTAGTTTCAACTTCCATTTTAGCAATTATTATTATCATCATTAATAGGTTACAAACTTTTTAAAAGTAAGAATCATCCTCTTCAGTCCAAATTCTATTTAAACAATTAATATTTTCATCAATTATTCAGCTTCAAAGCCTTCGATATAAGCAAGATAACAATATACAAATTATTTTGGATGCTAAAACGATAGCTTAAACTTAAAGGTTCACTCTCGGCTTTTCTCTTGGCAAGGTAGCATTGGAAAAACTAGCAATAGGGGCCTATAACGTGATGGACGCCATGCGTGACTGCAATTCAGCTTAATTCGACTCATTGTAATACAATAAACAGAAACTTATGCTGTGACTTGTACTCAGTTTAAAATAATAAACAAACAGGAATGCCGAATTTTATAAATTCTCTTTATTGCAATATTCTTAAGTAAAATTCGACATGTCGATATTTCTGCACTGATGTTGTTGCAAGGTTTGTAATCGCATATGATTGGTCAGTATGAGAAGTCAGACGTTATTGGTCCGTATGATATTTGCCTCGTCCTGTCCGGAGGTGCTAGTGTTTACAAAAGAAAATATCAATGCGCGCGCTTTGTTTGGTCAGCGCTGGTTCTCCGTTCGGACAGAACAAAGCGAGTCAGAGTACCAGCGTATGTTTGCAGTTAGGCGGAGATTGACCTGCATTTGTGAGCCCAAAAGTTCGAATAGGAATATTCTTTTACAAACAAACTAGTGTTGTGTGATTGTTTCGTGTTGGAGACCTAAGCAACGACAGCCGCAGGAATTTCACTGGATAAATATGGAAGTAGCGCGTGCAGCGAAACACTCGGCAACCTATCACGCAGATTGCATCATCCACACTTCACGGGTGAGGGCCGGGTAACACACGACCTCGCCTAGGGCTTGTGGGTAGATTGATGTCTTTCCGCGGTGTTCGGATGGGGTGGGATACGAGTGAATCGACTCGCGGTGTACAATCGATTGGTTGGACAAAGATGCGAATGGGGCGAGGCTACGACAAAGGCGTTGTGCAGGTTCAGTGCGAGTTCCTGCTTGTGTTTCTGGAAACAAAGACAGGGCATGATTTAGACACAGCCAAAGAGACAGTCAATAAGACAGACAGACTGACAGACAAGGGAGTACAATGAGGGATGTGTGGACTGAATGATGGACAAACAGACGAGGGAAGACATGCAAGAAAGTAAACGAATTTCCAACTTATGGATAGCCCTACAGAAAGACGATTATGCACCAAACAGACGCGAAAGAACAGACTGAACACGTGATAGGTTCATGCGAAAGTTATTCGCTAGCTGCAGTGGTTCATATTTTGAATCCTTCACGACTGGCATTCGGATACGGAAGCCCAACGGTGACATACGATTATTTTTATTTATCTAGTGCGCACTACATAGTATCTGGTTCGTATCTAGTGCGCACTAGAAAACTAGATAAATCTATGCAAAATGGGTGACAGAAATCAATGCCAAGAATATCCTAGTGAAAATCTCTTATTAAGCTTAGAAAACAATATAGTGGCCCCGAAATTTGGTCCCATTTTTCTTCCTACATAGGCAATATTATTGTATAGCTCAGTCCTCTTACCATTATTTTATTTATACTAGTGGTGAGACATGATTGTTTGGCGTTGTGTTCCATGTCTTGGTCACAGGCTTTAATCTACTCAAAGGAGTCACAAGGAGTCTTGCGACCTTGTACAAAGCGCTCGACCAAAGTTGTCAATGAGCACTTCTGAAGTTTATAGGTATGGCGTTATTGAAGTGCAGTTAGGCCTATATTGTAGAGTATTAACACAGGGCCACTCCATAAACTCTGCATGTGGCTCAATAAAGACAATGGTCTTATAATTAAGCTACAACTCGCTGCTATATTCCCAGCTCAGTGCGAGCAAACAGGTGCTGAGCGAAAAGTCCGACGGCCTGCGCATGCCATAATTATTGAGAGGGTTGGAGGTAGACCAGCACAAGGCTGAAAATGCAATACTACAAAATTTTGAGAGCCTGCAACAGATGTGCTAAACATAAACTTATGTAGGCCTACTGATGCCACAGATCAAGCGCACGCAAGACAGGTCTGAGGGGATCCAAGGAAGATTAACAATAATCCAAGCGATTGTCCCCGATTGACAATAAAAGCATGTAATACAAGGTAGAAACTGCATAGGCAGAAAGAGAGGTCCGCAGGGACACGGGACACGAAGCTCGACAGTTATAATTTATTATTATTGTTTTCTGAGCTTAAAAAGAGATTTTCACTATACCATTTTTGGCATTGATTTATGTCAGATTTATCTAGTGCGCACTAGATATTATCTAGTGAGCACTAGATTAGATAGTTTCTTGTGCGCACTAGATAGTTTCTAGTGCACACTAACAAAACTATCTAGTGCGCACTAGATAAATAAAAATAATCGTATGTCACCGTTGGGCTTCCGTAGTTCTTCGTACATATATAGGCAATATTATTGTATCCTTCACACAGTCCTCTTATCATTATTTTATTTATGCTAGTGGTGAGACATTATATGGTGGCGTCATGTTCCATGTCTTTGTCACAGGCTTTAATCTACTTAAAGCCACTGTCTTGTAACCTTGTACAAAGCGCTCGGACAAAGTTGCCTGTGAGCAATTCTGAACACTTTTTAGGTATGGCATTATTGAAGTGCAGTTATATTGTGGAGTAGTAACACATGGCCACTCCATAAACTGCATGTTGCTCAATAAAGAGAGCTCCGCTGGAACGAGGGACACGCTCGAAAGTCGTACAGCAGACACAATTTTCATTGGCATCAACCCTAAACCTTCCATTTGTTACCAAGTAAATGCCGTAATAAGCAAATACTGTTAGTTATAAGCTTACTTGAAATGTAGTAAGCCTACATAACCTTCACTATTTGTTTATTATATCATTATTATTGTTTTCTAAGCTTAAAAGAAGATTTTCATAAGTCTAATCTTGGCATTGATTTATGTCAGCCATTTTGCATAGATTTATCTAGTGCGCACTAGATACTATCTATATATATAAATTATGAGCCTCCGGGCGTTGCGGTAGGCCTATAGAAATCTGATGCAATAAATTGGCGTTTTGCGCATCACTATTTATATTTATCTCCTCACTTTACGAGTCGATGACCCCTTCGCATAGACTCTATTGATATTATAGACCCTTTGTAAACTTTGTGCCACTTGATCACATGTCACTGCATTGAGCTATGTTGATGTCATTGATTGCATTGATTAGATCATAGTAAATAGAACCGTGATTTCATGCAGCACGTTTACACTCACTTCTACATTGTACACATAGTGAACTCAAGAAGCACAATGTCGGTAAAACGATGTAGTTTCAAAACAGTTGAGAAATCTTGCTTTCGACGTCGAGAGCGAGAGAACCACTGCACCGACGTTCACAGTGGAACAATAGGATCCAGGACTTGAAATCACAGAATTATTCTAATACGTGTCCTGTTGCCCGTACTAGAATTTCAGAATTTCTTAAGTGAAGTAGCCTATTTAAGACCGTGCTAAACTGGATCGGGTGCAACTCCGCCACTATTCGGTCTTTGACAGTGCTTGTCTCAAACCTGGAGAAAGGAGAAGGGCGACACCAGATCATTTTCTAGATGGAACGATGTCGTTAAAATCAACAATGCATGGTGTGCTCGGACGTCCAGTCTCGATCCTCATAAAGGATTCAGTCTCGATCCTCATAAAGGATTCAGTCTCGATCCTCATAAAGGATTCAGTCTCGATCCTCATAAAGGATTCAGTCTCGATCCTCATAAAGGATTCAGTCTCGATCCTCATAAAGGATTCAGTCTCGATCCTCATAAAGGATTCAGTCTCGATCCTCATAAAGGATTCAGTCTCGATCCTCATAAAGGATTCAGTCTCGATCCTCATAAAGGATTCAGTCTCGATCCTCATAAAGGATTCTGTATTGATCCTCATAAAGGATTCTGTATTGATCCTCATAAGGCCTGCACAATATGCTGTAAATATTTGGATGAATGCGAAAAAGATACAATGAACCCATACCTAAGGTAATTTTGGGGATTAACTGGGTGGTTCAAAAATAAAGTAGGCCTTGATTGTAAGCAAAATTTACTTGTGGCATTAGGGAAAAGACCCAAGTACAATGAACCTATATTATAAGTAGCAGGGTATTAAACAGCTGTGAACTATCCTTAGTTTGTGTCCAGAGGCCTATTATGTATCAGTGTGGGGCACGAGACCAAAGCCTCGAGACCAAGACCGAGAGGTCCAAGACCAAAACCGGGTTGTCCGAGACCAAGACCGGGTGGTCCAAGACCAAGACCGATACTCATTTTTTTAATAACAATTCAATGTTTTAAGACGCTAAAACTGAATAACACGCTTAAAACATTAATTTTATTGCTGAAGAATACTAATCTTAATAATGGTCCAGAAAACAGTTTTACCGGCCAGCCTGAACTTTTGCGGGTTCAGCCCTTGGCTTCGGACTGAGAATATCACACTAAACATTACTTACAGTATACATACGATAGGTAAATATTTTAAGACGCCTGAACAAGATTAACGTTCCGTCTGAATGATGTAGGCCTACTTGTACCCTGAATTGTAGGTTAATAGTGACTTCGCGTGGCCGACCACATAATTACTAGATTGTTCCAAAACCTTGACATAGTAACATGTATATATAGATGGTAAGCAAGTCATAAATCGATAACAAGCGCGTAGGGTCTAAGCATCCGGTGTCTCCAATAATTGAAAATAACCGACATAGGCCTATATCAAAGAAATTGCTCTGATACGGCAAATGACCGAGAATGCTAACCTAAGACGGAGACCAATCCCAAGACCATTCCTTTAACACCAAGACCAAGACCGTCGCAGTCAAGACCATGACCGATGGTCCGAGACAAAGACCGATGCATTCGAGACCAAGACCGCAGTTGTCCGGTCTCGAGACCAAGACCGCGGTCTCGAGACCACATCCCTGATCAGTGCAACCAAACAGTAGCTAGAGGACTAAAATCGCTAAACTACATAGGTTGGCAGCTTAGATCCAGACCGTCTTTCTTTGGCGGATTCAGTCATAAGGGTAAGAAGACAAAGAAGCAGAGGAGGAAGAGGCTGTATGGAGGTGGTGGATGTGGAGGTGGTTGTGGTGGTGGTGGCGATGATGATGATGGCGATGGTGGACACTGGTGGTGACGATGAGATGACGACACTTATAGGTCATTTTTAATGTAAGCCTACGTTCCCTTTGGATGACCCGAAACAGTTCACCGATCTGACACCGTGTCCGGTAGGCCTACTATAGGACCTATTACCTCGAGGCTCGAATAGAAAAATGTAAATGTAAACGTCTTTACTCTTTAGTCTTTACTGCGCTTTATATATTCTGTGCTGTCAGTGACTGATAAACATTTATTTAACGACGCATCCATAACAAGGATGATATGCGTCAAACAAGTACAAGTATACAAGGTACATATTTACGTTGATGATATGGATGATATGCGTCGTGACCGTCGTCTCTTTATAGCAGCGTTTCCCAAACTGTGTTCCGCGGCACCCTAGGGTTCCGTGAGGTGACGACAGAGGTTCCGCGGAGAACTCTCAGTGTAAAAAGATTTTCTGTTTTCAGTTTCTATATCGGTCATTTTATAAAATTAATAAAGTGTTCCATTATATTCTAGCTTGCAAACTGGCGACATCAATAAAAATTATAATTAGATGTAATAGGGTAGCGTGTTCTAAGGCGCCCCTATAACGAATTATTCATTTTTAATAAAACTGAACTATTAGGGTTTTATAATAAGTATATCAATAGAACCATAAACTGAAGTGTTACATCTCACCCAACTTAAAGAAGCCCAAAAGAACAATAAATCAAGATATTTGAATTTAAAACATTTTAATCAAGGGGCATCTTACCCAGTTCCAAGGGGAAGTTGCCCTGGGGGGCGTCTTACCCCACGGTATCCAATACAGACCGTTATCATTATAGGCAAGCCTCAATGTCTGCCAAAACAATATTTTTTAAATAGTTTTCTTGAAAATTTTTATCTGATAGAGGTATCATCGTTCCAGATGACATACTAGACGACCAGATTCCCTTTAATAGTTCCATAGGAAAAAGCTTAAAGTGTCTAAATAACTATTTTTGTAAACCTCGCACAGCATGAGCAATAAGAGTTCAGGATGCTATCTAGTCCGATTCATGTTCACATACTTTGCAGTAAAAATTCTACTCCGTGAACTTTTCCTCAATGTCTTAATTGGCATTCATTGTAGAACCACAGAATTATTTTGGATGGGCACCAAGGCCACAAAACTCTGGAAGCTGTGAAATTTGCACGAGAGCATGGCGGGGCTGGCGTGGCGTTAGCCGCGCCACGTAGCGAATGGTATAGTGCATTTTGTGCATTTTGACCACCACACAGACCAAATACACAGCGAGATAGGAAGTGTAGTATCTTAATCTACGACTCTACCATCTTTGATTAAATTATTACATGACATTATAATTTTCATTTTATGCATATACTTTATTGAACCGCCCACATTATTAAAATAGTGTACTAATTACCATTTCATAATTTAAAATTTAATTTAGGTTTAAGAAGTGGTTGACAATAATGGCTACAATAAGTGTTTAATAAAGAAAACTGTCATCATTAAAATTTGCTATGTTTAAAAACGGGAAGTGGCGCTAAATAAAACGTAACACCCTATGACGGTATTTCGATCAACATCCGGTTGATTCATTAATGAAATAACTTTGCGACTAAAGTTAACTAAATTGCAACAAAGATAACAGATCGCTCTCATTTTGTATGTTTTTAAATGATGATATATAGGTGTCTCTGCCAAGTCTTATATTGCATGCGCAGACGCAAATTTCTATAACTTATGAGTCATCGCAAAACGTGAGTAAGGTACCGTTCGTCGCTTTACAAAGCCTGAGTAACAGCAGGAGTTTTCATAAGCCAAAATATAGTTTTTGCATAAAACAGGATCCACTTATGAAGAAATTTGTAATGTTTTAGCCGGCATCTTATTGGTAACATCTTATCAATCTGTTGATTGGCTGTGTCCTTGTCTTGAGGGATGCGAAATGTTTGGGGTTTAACCTCTTCTCGCTCTATTGACTATTGTAGAAGCCTTGATTATAAATGTCAGTGTAAATGTGCTGCATGAAATCAATGCAATCAATGACATTAACATAGCTCAAAGCAGTGACATGTGATGTGGCACAAAGTGTTAGGATTGTAGACTATCATTACATGTAACGTCGCCATGTCCTCATCTGCTTTGATGCTAGGGAGAAAAATATCAGTTCCAATGATCGTGTTGCATTTGTTTAAAAGCAATGTTCAGAAATCATTCCAATTCTCAGCATTTTTGGAGATTCGTGACTAAACAAAATTCACGAATCCTGTGACTTTGTGAATGTCTCCTATCCTTTATCATTATTGGTAGTTATTGGCAATGTTCCCTCAAATTTTTCAGAGAAAGTGTGCACAAGAAATTTTGCGTGTATAACATTTTATAAATGGTTCACGGTTTTGTGTGCATGTCCGAACTGAATGCAATAATAGTTAAATTAGGACCATAATTATCTAAAAGTCTATGGTGATAAGTTCAGATAACCTAAAAAATCTCTCATCTAAAATGTGTTTAGAGCAGATGATACATCGCTTTGTTTGTCATTGTAATTTGGTTTCAGTTCATTTCTTATTTTATATTCTTCTTGGCTAAATATTGGTTTACCGTGCATCTTGATATTTCGTTTCCTGAAAATTTGTTGTGTGCTCTCCAAATTGTTTTGTGCGCTGGCTCCAAAGCTTAGAGGGAACACTGGTTGTTGGTACTCTTTATGCATATATAGAAGTGATGTTGATTGTTGCAGTTTCTTTTCTGGTCTTTAGGTGATCCTAGTGATGATGTCAAACCTGACGCCAAAATTGGCTCCAAAGTCGACGAGTAAACTTGCTCGTCCTACCGGTTTGGCGCAGGCCCGGGCCAGCCCTACGCCGACTGCTAACAGGTCACAGGGTGAGGGTCATCTATATTACATGATTTCTTTACACAGTTTCTATTTGATTTTGCTTATCTGGTGGGTGCTTTGTTTTTGAATTTGCCTAAAAATCAGACATATATGGTTAAAAATAAATTAAACATTTTGTACATTAGTTTACCATTTGTCTATATTGCTGAAGGTTTTTGTTACAGAATTTTGGGAAATAAAGTGGGAAAACTCAATATTAAGTAGACATTATATGTGATATGAAATAGCATCACCCCAAAGAGAGGGGGGCATGAGCTAAGGGTAATGATGGTATATGCCAAAATTATTATAATTTATAGAATTTTACTCCAGCCTTGCTAACCAATTAGTTTCAACAACACATACATCTGGACTTGAAACATAATCTAAGGCCATTTTGATTTTGGTAAACAGCAAAAGAATTTCAACAGATTTAGTAATTGTTTGGAAAATTTTGAAAATTTGGCTGTTTGAGTATCAAGTTGAAATTAATTTTATATCTATAGAAATATTTGCAGGTTTGTAATGTATTATTTTGGAACAACAACCAAAATGAAAGATATTAATGTAAAACATTGGAAGTGTTTACTAAATAAAATTGTCATTTATAATAGAGGTTGTGGAAGAGGGTAACTGGCTTTTAAAAATTTTTTTTGCTTTATATAGTTCGTACTGCTTTAATGGTATAGTTTAGCATTTTTCTCAAATTTTCTCCTAATTAACAAGTCTTTGTTTTTTGGTTTCTACGTCCTTTGCTTTTTTTGGGCTTCTTTCTATTTGTCATTTGTGAGTTTTTTTGTCTTGAGCCAGGTTTTCATTTCTTTTGTTGTGATTCTGTCTTTGATGTCATCAAATAACTGATCTCTGACAAAGGTGCATTCGAAAAGAGTTGTCGTGGTGCAGGGCTTGTTGTCGATAGCTGTGGCACCAAACTCCTGAACAAACCGGTGTCAGGTAAATGTGCTATATAAATGTCTGGACAATTAGATGCTGTATTTGGAATTTGGGGCCCTACTGTTGATTAGAGGAAGAAATTTTAGGAAGAAATTGCCCTGCATAGGAGTTTGGGAGTTATGTGAAACTTTGATTATTTGGATGGACAAGCATTTGTGAGGCTTTTCTAGGTGCTATATAAATGTTCGGTTGCATACATAAATACATGGATACAGTTATATATACATCCAAGCACACATATATGCATACCTAATACACATGGTTATTGATATTAGCTACAGTCATTGTAATTTATAGCACAGATACGACATCTGTAGACCCTTCTTATGCTATATTGTCCTAAGCGGCATCTGCCTTTCAGAAATTCAGTTGACAAACTCACGATCTAATTATCAGAGCATGAACTGTCTCCTGATGTGTTTGATCACATAGATTTATTTAGCACTAGTGTTTCCTGCATCTGTTCCGTGGTTGGTCTTCCTGATCAGCTGATTCTAAACTCATCTAGTTGTGTGATTTCTACCCAGAAACTGAGGAGATTAGGAAGTGGTGCCAGGAGCATTATTTTTGATGGATTTATGAATCCTTCACAGTTTATGATAATGAAAAGGGTTTTGTTGAAGGAGTTTCAGTGCATCTTAATGATGAAGCAGTGGCAGACAGACAGATAGACAGACTGAGTTGAAACTTACAGAGACAGATGAAGTGGTAATTTATAAGACTGCAATGGTTGCAGAGGTTGCCGTGTCCCGTTTACCATTTCCTCTGTGTTCCTTTCCCTCTATGTGTCTTTCCCTATGTCTGCCTTTTCCTCTCTGTGTGCCAGTCTTCTTTACTTTCGGCCTATCTGAATGCCTACGTGTCTGCCTGCCTATCTGTCCGCTTGCACTCTTATGTCCTGTTTTATTCTTATTCATACCACTGTTGTTGCGCTGAATTTGCTAGGATTTGCTCCTTGACGAAATCTTGCAATATCATTTTATTCGAGTTTTGATCCCTGTCTTCTTAACTAATAGCCATGCACTCTATTATGCTGTACATGGGTTGATCATTGATGGGGGTCAGACCTCAGTTCCCCTCCATAACTTCCTGTGTGTGGTTATTATTACATCTCTTGTTATCTTACTTTTTGTGGCGGTAGTCGATGGTCAGGGTGATTTCACAGTTCCTGTCGACGACTTCCGAATCGGTGAGCGTGTCTGGGTGGCCGGCTTGAAGCCTGGCATCATAGCCTTCATTGGGGAGGTGCAGTTTGGACCGGGCGAATGGGCAGGGGTCGTCCTCGACTCCCCGGTCGGCAAGAACGATGGAAGCGTCAACGGGGTCCGATACTTCATGTGCGAACCAAAACGAGGAATCTTCTCTCGACTCGCAAAACTCAGTCGAACTCCGACCCCAAAACTCAGCTCTCCGGCTCCTTCCGACAAATCCGACGACGGTGTTCCAAAGTCACCTGGTGTTAAAACGGCAAAAACAGCCGAAGAACGGACGCCAAATGGAGAGGGAACGACGGCCACCACGCCGAAATCGAGTCTACCGAGCGCCCTGCCAAGACGGCTGAGCGTAGGATCACACTCTAGCCAAGGACAGGTTTCGCCAAGCGGTGGGTCAGTGACAGATATTCCGGCGGTGGGGCACAAGTTCATGTACAAGGTGGGAGACCGCGTCACGGTCAGTGGGTCGAAGACTGGAATCATCCGGTATCTGGGAGAGGCAGACTTTGCAAAGGGGACATGGGTCGGGGTGGAGTTGGATGAACCGCTTGGAAAGAACGATGGATCGGTCGCTGGAAAGAGGTTAGATTGGTGGATTGAAACCTTTTTTTCTGTTTGATTAATTGTTTGATTGATTATTCATTTGGTAATAACCAACAACTCACAAAATAGACATGCAATCAATTGACTCACATGCTTAGAATTAAACAAACCTATAAGTACAATTTTATAATTGCCTGATGGCATCACGCACTGCATGATACACGTAGCGTAGTATCATCAACCTTATATCTAGAGGCAGTGGAGGGTGCACAACAAATGCCTTACCAAGCTCAATATGAGTGCTTATCGCAAGCATCTGCCATTAAATGATTAATTGCAATTTAATTAATTTGTATTTATAATGTATAATGATGAGGTCTCTGTTGGTTTTAGATACTTCACTTGCTCTCCGATGTTTGGTCTGTTTGCTCCTTTTCACAAAGTTGAGCTTTACCAGACGTATGCCGCTCGGGTCCACATCGAGTCCGGTCCGAGCGCTCTGCGACGTAGCTCACTCCAGAAACTTGGATATGGTGATGGATTGTGTCGAGATCGAACTGGGAGCCAGGAGTCGATCAGTTCGATTGGATCAGCCGCCTCGAGTGCATCGAGGAGTGGAAGAATGCGGCTCGGGATAACGTCGCTTGCTGCACAGGTCTTTTGTGAAACTTACTTCATCGTCAATTAAGACTGTAGAATTATTTAATTGCTTGACAGTTTGAACTGTTTTTATTTTTATGATTTTAATTATTATGATTTTAATTATTATGATTATTGTTATTAAATTATTAAATGGCATTATGAAAAGGTGAAGCATTGTCTGTGAGTTAAGGACTTACTTGAGAGGTCCTTACACACTAACCGTCATCTCATGGCGCATTAAAATGCAAATGCACTAACCAATTAGCTATCATCTTTATGTGATAGCTTAGTGGTTAGTGTATAGAGCTGTCAGTTCATAAGACAGGGGTTAAAATTCCCACTTGGGCAGAGGGAAGTCTTGAAATCTCTGCAGCTGTGTCCCTAATGAAATGGTATACAATGGGTATGTTGGTCATTTGAAACCATAAGGGAGATGATGATTGGCCGGTCGCCTGAGGTTGCAAACATTTCTTATCCATGTCGTCTTGTCGGGGTTAGCTTCTTAAGCAAGAGTGGAAACTTGGATCTAGACAGAGACAACTCTTCTTAAGGTGTTGTGATTTCTTTGATTGAGTTTTGCTTCATCAGTATGTCGTTTTATGTTGTCAGTTGTGATTGATTACAGACCATTGATGCATGACTGTTGAACTCTGTTTCTGTAGGGGTCAAAAACTCGTGCAGCAGTCTATGGGACGACACCAACGGTCTCTGCTCTACAGGTGAATAGGGTGATAGCATTACGATTACGTTGGCTCTGGTGATAAAAAATTACCAGGCATGGATAAGGACGTAGATCTTCAAGGGTTGCTTCTCGTGCAATTCTGGATAGATACTTGGATGAGCTGATTAGTGAGAGGTGTTGAAACAGATGGCTTGGTGTTTTTCGCATGCTAGGAAATGCAAGTTAGATATTATTGTGAGAATAATTTATTTATTTCTTAATATTTATTTAGCCAACAGACTTAATACGGACTAATAGAGTAGTATCATCATTATTGTTGTTATTATCCTTATTATTATTAGTAGTAGTAATAGAAGTAGTAGTATATATTTCGTTTATTCAATTCAAGATTACACGATATGATATTAACAGATGATGACAAGTTAACAGAAGTCGAATTTAACTGTGTGGCAGCCTGATGGGGACTTGGGGCACCCAATCTATGCTAATGCTAATTTTACCAATGCCACCTAGCAAATGGAAGAATGAGACAACCTGATGGCCCATGATGGTATCAGATTAGTATGTTAATAATCGTTAATGTATTGAGATACTTTCAATAGGAATGAATTGAAGAAGATAAGTAAGTAAGTATCTTCTTTAATGAGGATGCCTGCAATTGCTCAGCAGGTACATGTACAGATTAGCAGTCAATTATGTTTGCATATAGCTGGGCTTTTGCATCTATAGCACATTTAAATACTTAAATAATCAGTGACTGAGAAACCAATGCTGCTTGTTGGTAAAGTGATTAAGGCCTACAAAGGTTGCTGTGAACATGGCTATCTGAGGTTTTATTGAACTGATCACTTGTCCTTATCTTATCTATAAAGTTTCTTAATCAAATACTGACTCTACCTGTGGAGTTCCTTATTTTAGAAATCCCTGAAGGAGAAAGAGGAACACGTGGAACAGTTGCTACGAGAGAGGGATGTCGAACGCGCCGATTTCATTCGAACTGCATCTCAGATCGAAGAGGTAACTCACTCGCTAGTTGACACTCTCATTAATTAATTATTAACAATTATTCCGCTTACTTACTTTCCTTTGTATGTATTTAGAGACTATTAAATTTCACATGTTTCTTTTTGCGAGTTCTGTGTCACATCTGGTGATCCATTAATGTCCTGGGACTGCTTGGAACTCTGCCTCCTTTGCATTTCCTCCTTGTTTCCTGCAGTAATTGATTTCAATCTATCTTAATTACTGCAGCTTGTCTGATTAAAAGTTTGGCAATATATTGTGGATGGAATTACATTGGTTACCATTGAGCAACTGCATTGAGTATAAGATCGTGTAATTGTCTTCTTATGTCGGGAGGGTCATGTTTCTCGGTCTCAATGGGTCTCATCCATTCATCGCTGTTGATTTCTTCTTCACCCGGAACATTCGTAATATGGCAGAGAAGCTGTCCGTGGTTGGTTAAACATTTCTGGAATAAGTTGACTACTTTGGTCTTTCTCTGGCTGTATTCCGTGAGTGCTTGATTTCTGGCAGTAGCGCCTTCGATGAACTTCTCTTACATAGGAGCTATTTAAAAGTCTATAATTACAATGACACAGTGCCATACAGGTGGCTGGTCTTCCTTGCTAAATACTTCTGACGTTGTAGACTGTCTCTCTGTGATGATATTTGTTTCTGTTCGTAGTTTGAGACGCAGCTGTCAAGGAAACAGTCGGAACACACAAAGTTTGTGCATGAGACGGAAGAGACCGTGAGACGACTGAAGAGTTCTCTGGAAAAAGTGGAAGAGGAAAAGGCAGATGTCTTCCATCAACTTCAGGATGAGAAACGGTAACTCTTCCTTTCATTTAATTTTAGATCTTGTAATAATAAATGACTGTGTCATGTTTTCCTGAGATCTTTTGTAATTATGTACATATTAATGAACAGAAATGTCATCAAGTCTTGAAGTAAAGTTTTTTTGCTATGAACTAGACACATTTCAGTTCAGCAGGTGACGCTGTGTTATGGGTTTCATAATATAATGAACACACATGAGTCAACTTAAATTTTCCCGTGAACTAATGTAAGTGGCAAGCACATTTCAAAATTATTTTTTAACCATCTTCAGATGGGTTCATCAGGCAGTCATCAAATTAGCTAATCTTTGTTTATTGATGATTTGTTGAAGGATTAATTATTAATTGTTGAATGTTGTGTTTGTTAGGAAGGTTGAAGATCTCCAGTTTACGATTGAAGAAGCAGCAATAGACAAAGGAGATATCGAGGTATTGCTGGTTGTATGCATAGATGTCCTGCTCTATATGTCATTTCATCTCACTTTGTCTGCCTGTCTTTTGTTCTCTTGCTTTTAGCTGTGGAAGTGACCTTACATTTCATTCAGATGTAGATTGGAGAGAGGTGCCATAGGATATGCTGTGTGTGGATGATCTTACTTATTCTTATAGTGGCAAAGAAGGAAGAGGCAGGGATTCAGATTGGCAGAGAGAGCACTGGAGAGCAAAGGACTCGAAGTAAACGGGTCTAGGACATTACTCCCCGGGACAATTCGGGTAATGTCCGGGGGTTAATGTCCTGATAACAAACTAAACATCAATTAAATGGAAACCATGAATAGCAGCACACTGATAGTAGTCAGAGAGAGGACTGGAAAGGGATGAAAATAAATGAAGCATTTGAATATATCTTGGATTGATGATGAATGCTAAGGGTGGTTGTGAGCATAAGGACAAGTAGAGGATCAAGGCAGCAAAAATGGAATGACACCCCCATCATTAAATAATTAGGGATTAATTGAAGCCTAAAGTGGATTTCATAGATTGGCAGTGCACTGAGTTTGTGTTTTGTCCATGGTATAAACTCTTGTTTCCTGTTCTTTTTATTCACAGACACAGATGGAGAAGTACAGACAGCGGATGAAAGAACTAGAAGCAAGTCTGAAAATTGCCAAAGAACAAGTACAATGACTTCAAACTGCAACTCAACATCTTATCTTCATCATCTCTTCTTTGCCTTATCTAATATTACAGCGCATTGTACCTTATCTTTGTTGCATCATACATTGTCTTTCATTCATTGTCTTTCATTCATTGTCTTTCATTCATTGTCTTTCATTCATTGTCTTTCATTCATTGTCTTTTCTTGCCTTTTATCTTTGCTTACATTGCCTTATCTGATCATGTTTTCTTTGATTCTTATCATTCCTTGTCTTACCTCATCTCATTTACCTATTTATTACCTTACTATATTCGAAGTTATTCATGACCCTAATTTTATGTGACATATATGACCTCTTGGTGGTCTCTTAATTTGTTAAACTACATTAAGGATCTCTGTCTGACCTCATTGTGCTAGTTCCCTGTGTTTTTTAAGACTGCAAAGCGGAACCCGATATCGGCCATGTTGGCGAACGAGGCCGAGGAGGAAGATTATCTCGATCAGATTGAGGAATTAACACACAAGCTGTTTGTGGCAGAGAACCAGATTAAAGCACTGCAACAAGGGAACCAGCTGGTGAGTTAAACAAATTGCTATTTTAAGATGTATTTGTGATTAGCAGCTTCTATGGTACCAGTGTCGAATGAGCATTTTTATTATTCGGTTCTTGCACCTTTTCTGTTTGTTGTGTATACCTTGGACCTTTGGAATAGTTTCCAACCACCTGGGATCTCATCTCATCATTTTGCAGACACAACCCAGGCCCTTTTGACACGGCCCAGCTTCCTCTGCCATTCAAATGGTGGAGCATTTATTGAAGGCTGCTTCATGTGCCACTTACACTTAACTATACATTTGAGCAGTGGCATAATGTTTATTCATTAATCCGAAGGCAAGGCAATCAGTCAACGTAAGTCTAGAGCACTAAGGGAAGAAAAATCAAATGCATGCTTAGAAATATGGTTGACTGAAAAAGTGATCAACCAGCTGACAATATGACTAAAGATGGTTTCTAATGTAAGCTGAAAGTGAAGCTGTACAGTGATTGGTGAGATGTAGTGGAAGCTTGTTTTGTGCTCGTCTGCTCTTTCGCCAGAAGTGGAAGTATTTGAAGTAGATAGTGACATGGTAAATTTACCATTGATTAATCCTGTTTTGTAACATGTGCTCCAAAGATATGCGATAAAAATAACAGTTCAACAGACTAGAACTTGTGAACAGTATATTTGTGAAATAGCATTACATATTATTATTATTATTATTATTATTGCATATTTCGATTATCCATGCCACTTCCTTCATGGAAAGATAGACGTTGCCCCAATTAAGGTTCTGCTTCTATTTGAAAATGTGGCATTTTAAACCTCCAAAGTCAGTAGTCATTTTTTTTGTTTTGCTGACATAGTTGTTCATCAATTTATCTTCATAACTAAAAGTTAATGAATCAGTTTGTTATGTCAAAAAGATGGGAAAATTTCTTGCTCCCTATTATCTGCAAAATAGTAATGACACAGCATTTAATTAGGGAGTTTCCAGTCCTGTGCATATTGGTCCTTGGACTTTACTGTTGGCTGGGAAAAACATTTATAATCAGAATGCTATTCAGATTCTGATTATAATTCTGATTATAATAACGGGATGTGAAATTGTTTTGATTATCTATCATAGATGCTTCTTTTATTCACCTGAAATATTTGTCCAACAGAGTCCAAATGCTCTTTGACATCTGATTCAATAAGGAATATATCTTACATTACTTACTTGCTGACTCCAAAGATGATGATGATGATGATGATGCTGCTTCTAACCACTTATTCGAGCGCACATAATTTGTTTTTGTCCGTGTTTTACTAATTCCATCACCAATCAAGTGATTTTTAAAAAAAAAATTTTTTTATCGATGAAAGTTTTTGTGAGAATGTTTTGTTGTCGTGGTGTGATAGGATGAGCTTACTATTACTATTACTTACCCAGAACACGGTCATCAAGTGGTGACTTCAGTTTGAACTATGCATATATAACTGTGATTAGATTTGATCTGGATTTCATTTAGATTTGGGTTGCTGGGTCTGGATTGGGGATTTGGTTAGAGTTGTTTGGATAAAGTGGGCTTGTTTTGGGTTGGATGGGGTGGATTTAAGTTTTGTTGAGATAGGTTGGATTTGGATGAGTTGGGATTTGATGAGTTGTGTTTGAGTAAGACTTTGGTTTGGATTAATTGGGATGGGATGAGCAGCTTTCATTAAATTTTGTTGGATTGGTTTGAATAAATTGTGTTTTGGTGTGGCAGGATTTTGCTAGAGTTGTTTTGGATGGCTGTGTTTTGAATGTTTTTTATTGTAATGGAATGGATTTAAATGAAGTGAATTATAATGAGGTGGATTGGTTGTCCTTTGACTGTCCTTGGTTTTGTCCTTTTGCTGGGTTTGGTTTTGATAGGATTGTTTTGGATTGAGTGGGATTTTGCATGAATTTGGTTTGGTTGTGGATGAGTTGAATTGGATGAGGTTTGGTTGTAGTTGGGTTATGTTGTGTATATTGATTGCGTTTTATATGGTTGGGTTTGTATGGGTAATTAAATGGGTAAGGTTTGGATGGATTGGGTTGGGTGGATTTAAGTGGTTTACTTGTTTCATTGAGGGCTGGTTTGTTGTGTGGGCAACAGAACCTTGGGTGTCATTCATCATTGACATGGAGCTGACTGAACTGCTGGCGTCTTGTTAATTAATTGAATGTACATTGTACATAGTGAATTATGGATGTCGCCTTTGCCCGCGCCATTATGATAATCGCCTGTCTACCCAGGCTATTGACCAGCGATGGGAATGGTTGAGCCCAGCGAACGGTGTCCAAGGCAACGGATCATTAGCATATGAGCCCCGATTGGGTCTGGTCGTTCAGCCAATGCGACATCGGCGGCTGAGCAATTGCGATGACCATCTGCTGATAAATTGGAGCGGATTACAGCCGATGACGGTCAAGACAGGCGGACGTTGTACTGCCTACAGATGAGACAGGCGGATAGAGGGGCATGCAAGGCTAGAGAGACAGATAGATGCAGAGAGACATAGAGAGATACAAGGGCGTCGTGTCGGTGATGCTAGCGCCACCCTGTGTACATAGCAGTGCTATCGGATGAAGGGCAGAAAAGAGGGATAGATTGATGCCACCAGTGAAGCGTGACAGTAGCAAGTCAAGCCTAGCGGTTTAGAGGGTTTATTTGGTCTTAGACACCAATGATGATTTGACAACGAACAATACCCTGGTTGATGAGGGATTGACGCTGAATGGGGGAGTGACGCTGGACTGGGTGTGCAAGGTGTCATCGGGTGTTAGAGGGCTGTAGACGGTAGAGATGTTTACAATTTATTGCAGTGTAAACTAATTGTAATGATGGAGTAAATGCAGTCACAGAAATCATAATATTATGATTCTCATGTAAGAGTTTGCCTATACATTAGAATGAAGTTGGTGGATTAGATTAAGAGTAGTTTGATCAGATTTGAGAAGGATTAAGTGAATTGGATTTGGTTAAGGTTATGTGAATTAGATTATGATGAGATTAAATGAATTGGGTTTGATTAAGGTTGGGTGGATTTAATTCAGAGAAGAGATTTTTAAAAGTGGATTGACTTTTAGTAGGGTTGGATTTATTAGATTAAGATAAGAGATTAAGTGGATTGGAATAGGTTTGACTTTGTAATGTTCTTATTAGACTTTCTCAGATTTGATTAGAGTCAGACTGTTTGGATTAGCTTAATGAGTAAGGCTCTCTGTCATTTCCTTTTGCAGCCTTTGGAGCAATGCAAAGCTGAGGTCTGTGTTAACTGTGGAAAGGCTGTCGCCAATAGCAACGGAAAGAACATGGCGGTGAGTCATTCTCAATTGCTTTTAGCTCAGATTACATTTGCTTTACATTACTTTTCTTGGCCCTACACCTCACTTTTACTACCATACTTTAACTCATGCTGCCTATGGCCTACCCCAGCCCTTAGCTCAACCCTACTGCACTACTACGTTACTTTACCCTACCATTGCCCGCACCCTACATTGCCCTATCCTTTCTTGTCCCATTCTTTTTGTGCCACCCTATCAGCCCCTCTGTTACCCACCCTATCTTACCACATCATAGCATAGACCACTACCGTACCCCAAACTGCACCCCATCTTACCACACAATACTCATCCTACCGTATGCTGTTGTTAATTGTACAAGCTGTCTTTCCTCACCCTGCCTTGGCAGTCCTGCGGTGTCCTACTCTTTTTTACTCCACCCTACTTCTACTTCATTCTACCATACCTCACTTTAAGTTCTACTTCTACTTCATTCTACCATACCTCACTTTAAGTTCTACTTCTACTTCATTCTACCATACCTCACTTTAAGTTCTACTTCTACTTCATTCTACCATACCTCACTTTAAGTTCTACTTCTACTTCATTCTACCATACCTCACTTTAAGTTCTACTTCTACTTCATTCTACCATACCTCACTTTAAGTTCTACTTCTACTTCATTCTACCATACCTCACTTTAAGTTCTACTTCTACTTCATTCTACCATACCTCACTTTAAGTTCTACTTCTACTTCATTCTACCATACCTCACTTTAAGTTCTACTTCTACTTCATTCTACCATACCTCTAGTCAGCTCATCATGCATCATGCCTTGACCTGGTTAGCGAACTCTGCCAATAGGAGTGTTGTGACCTGACCTGACCTGAATCTCATTGTTAGGATTCATCTGTTCAGTCTGCTGATCAGCTGAAGGCAGAGATTGCAAAACTGACACAGGAGAAGAAAGTGACAGAGAGCGAAGTTAATTCGATCAGAGAAGAACTCAAATGCAGAAATTCAGACAAAGAGACGGTAACAATTGCCAATTGCTCTCATCACACCATTTCTCATTGTCACCATTTTCATTATCTGTGTCTTCATTGCCTTTGCCTTCTTCATCATCGCAATGAGGGTTCGCTTTAAATGTATTACTGTTCACTGGAGCTGTTTGTTGATTTGCTGGCTGACTTATTGACTGGCTGATTGCCTGAATGATTGTCTGTGTGACTGCTTGCCTGAATGATTGACTGGCTGATTGATTGACTGGCTGATTGACTGACTCATTCACTGGTTAATTGACTGGCTTATTGCCTGAATGGTTGACTGACTGACTGAATGAATGACATGCTGAATGACTAACTTGTGGACCATATATCTGGTTGATTGTTGATTGATTGATTGAGCAGCCTGTTGATTGACTGGTTACAGATGCAGAAGCAGGTGACTGAGCTGTCCTCAGACCGTGACCGTCTGAGAATGAAGACTGATGAATTGAGTCGAGAGAATGCCTCGCTTAAGAACCTCATGCACGAAATGGAAGCAAGAACAAAGGATTTCAAGAGCCAGGTTCTTTACAGGCACTATATAAATTATATATTCAGATAACCAACCAATTGATATGCGATCAGAGAGATGTCATTTAAACTGAGATATCACCATAATGTTTCAGTTTACCAGTGCTCCTTTGGATTGGGGTCATGCTGGAATAATCATAGCACTCTAGCATGAAGAGCATGACATCAAGCCGGAGGTGGGTTTGATACCCGCTACCAATGTATTGGTCGACACGGCCTTCCATTTGATAGGTGGTATTGGTAGAATGAGTTGTATGCCAGATGGGAGCCTTGCATGGCTGCGATACTGTTGAATTCTGTTAGACTTGTTTTCATCTGTTCAGACCGTTCAGTATCGTCAAGTAATCTTACTGCATTCTTGTAATTTTGAATTAATAATGAATATATTATTATTATATCTGTTTTGACGATGTCAGTTGCTGTCAATTGATAATGTGTGCATTATGTTGGTGCCAAGGTCATTTAAATCAGTGGTTCTTGAAGTCATTTAAATCAGTGGTTCTTAAAGTATTCTTAAAGTCATTTAAATCATTTAAATCAGTGGTTCTTAAAGTCATTTAAATCATTTAAATCAGTGGTTCTTAAAGTCGTGGTCCACTGACCACCAGTAGTCTGTAAAAATTTTTGGTAAAATTATTTTTACACTTCTTTAACACTAATTTAACATTAATTTAATTTGTTCATTAATTTAGCAATCTAACATTAAAATTAAAAACTAAAATAAGTGAGTGCGGCATAAACTCATAAAGACATAAGCGTCGTCTGGCACTGTAAACAGCTAAATGTATTGGTAATGTTTCATCTTTGTTTAATTTTAATTCCAATAGTCTTTGGAAGATGAGCTATAAATCAAGTTAGTTGATGACAACTTGTAGCAGAAGATTCAATAGGCCTATTTTTAATTATTAATGAAAAGTCGGTAGGATTACAAGATTATAAATTGTTGAATTTTTAAATTTTAATAAATAAATAAGAAATAGCCTTGATTAAATAGAAACAATAATTTATGGACAGTTTTATGAACACAAATCAAAAATTCTGCAGGAAAAAGCGAGACCATTCAGATAGTAAAACCGAAGAAGAAAACAATGATAATAACTTTGCAAATAACTTTTTAAATTCCTTTTTTATTCTACTTACATAATCAAAACAGCTAATGATATTGACAATTAGTCTTATTACATTTTAAAAATAAAAATTCTGAAATCAAACTGGGGAAGCTTACAGCGCTCCCCCATTACGCTATCGTGGGGGGATTCGTGCCTTTGGCGCTCGTTTGTCCACTTACACTTCACTAAATACACCAACGCGCTCTCGCGTTTGGTGTTAGTGGTCCACAACAATTATTAAGAAGTCATTGCTGGTCCATGGCATCAAAAAGTCAAAAAGAATGACTGGTTTAAATGGTTTCCTAGAGAGTGCTTTGTAAATGTTCAGATATGTCTGAAGTTCTATTCTGCAGTAGAATGTTTTAATACACATGTCTTAACCTTTGTTATGCTGTGGTCTGTGTTACGTTGTAGTGTGTGTTACGTTATGGTCTGTGTTATGTTGTAGTCTGTTACGTTATGGTCTGTGTAATGTTATGATCTGTGTTACGTTGTGGTCTGTGTTGCATTGTGGTCTGTTACATTTTGGTCTGTGTTACGTTGTGGTCTGCGTTACGTTGTGGTCTGTGTTACGTTGTGGTCTGTGTTACGTTGTGGTCTGTGTTACGTTGTGGCCTGTGTTACGTTGTGGCCTGTGTTACGTTGTGGTCTGTGTTACGTTGTGGCCTGTGTTACGTTGTGGCCTGTGTTACGTTGTGGTTGTGTTGTAGGTGGAGACATTAAAGACAGAACATGAGACGGTTGTAAAGGACATGCAGAGGAGAATCCAACAGGAGATCAAATCCAATCGAGAACAGTTCGTCTAACCACATTCTGTCTTCTATCAATCATCTGCTGTCATATTATCACCTGTCAATCATTCGATTCAAATGTCAAACATTTTGTTTTTCTGGTCATCAGTCAATCATTTGCTGATCTGTCAGTTATCTGTTGTCTGCCAATCATTGTTATTATTCATTTGGCATTTTGTCAGTCAATCGATCATCATTTGTCATCTGCCAGTTGCTGTTTGTTTAGATGTCAGACATTTGATCATAATTGACTAAATGATTGACATATTATGTCAATCATTTAGTCAATTCTCGGGTTGTCTGTCGATTACTATTGTTATTGTTTGGCATTTTGTCAGTTGATTAATTAATAATTGTCAGTCAAATGCCTTATAATATTGTTGACAGATGGCCAAATGACACTGGCAGAATGAGTGACATATCAATCATTGGTAACAGCTATGTGGTTGTCTCTGAATAATTTAATTATCTGTCAATCATTTTTCCAAGAGGTATTTGGTCATCTGTCAATCATTTATCTATGAGGTATTTGGTCATCTGTCTATCATTTGGTTTTGCCAGTCATCTATTTGTATCTCACAGAGCCAACCAGCGGTTGAAAGAACTTGAAAAGGAGAATGTTCACTTAAAGTCAACCATCGATCAACTTAAGGATAAAATCAAAACAAAAGACGAATCAATACAACAGGTACAGAAATCATACTTCACTCATTCTCTCTCTCCGTCTCTCACTCAATTATTTGTTTGCTTGCTTAACTTTTCTCGTTATTAATGAATTAATTTGTTTAAATCTGCTCAACCTGTCATTACCAGATTTACGGTGTGCAAGTGGGCACAGTATGATTGACTCTCAGCTGTAAAGTTAAGGGCTCAAATCTCTGAAAGGGCAGAAGTTTGTTTTGAGATTTAGTCATCTCCTGTAAATCAGATGGGTAGAGTACAGTAACTGTACACTGTCAGTGGGATGATCAGGTGACAAGGTAGGGCACAGGGCATTTGCCCTTATAGGCCAAGGCCAAGAATTTGAAGTCGATAGCACTTGATCAACAAGGCGTAGGATTTAAGCCCTATAACCAGTAACCAATTGGTTAGACCCAATAGGCAATTGGTTAAACCCAATAGCCAGTTGGTTAAACCCAATAGCCAGTTGGTTAAACCCAATAGCCAGTTGGTTAAACCCAATAGCCAGTTCGTTAAACCCAATGGCCAGGTGGTTAAACCCAACAGGTAGTTGGTTAAACCCAATAGCCAGGTGGTTAAACCCATAAGCCAGTTATAAGAAATGTATGGGCTCTGCACCTTGGGAAAGTCCGTTACTCACATCTCCTCAGCATCATATTTTAATGACTAATGATAGTAGTGCTTAATTAATGAATGCATTTTAATAATAATTGAGATTCTTTGATCTAGGTCCACAACTGCTAATCGTGGTTAAAACTTTGTTGACCTGGTTGAACTTGTTTCTGTTAATCGTAGACGAGCGAGGGAGGAAAGACGGCGCCTTCGTTGTCGGAGAAGGTGGCGACACAAGAGATGAAGTTGCTGCAGCAGAGAGTTAGACAACTAGAGAAGGCACTCGGTGACTCACAGACCAATGCCAATGTTGTCAACAACATCAGTAACTCCTCCTCCTCCACCAGCACAGGTAGCCATTCTTCCATTCTTACCTTACCCACTCATCCATACTCGCTCGCGCACTCCTACTTGTCCATTCATTTGTTACTACCAGACTCGACTACTGCTGCTCTCTCTATGCTGGCTTCCCGGCTACTCGCATGAGTTACTTGGATCGCATCCTGCGCTCTACGGCTCCATTTATTGGTTGTATACTCATATTTGACAACATATCCAGCTATATTATATGCAATGTCCTCCACTGGCTACCCCTCAGGCAGCAAATCAACTATTGAACAGCTGCTGCCTTAGCCATTTAGGCCTTGCTCCTGCCTATCTGATGGAGCTTTACAGTCCCATCCTTAGTGCTCGGGGCTCGCGCTCCCTCCGCTTGGCTGAACAAGGTCTCCTCTATGTTCCACGTGCTTGCACCTCCAACAGGCAGAGCCGTGCCTTCTCGGCGGTAGGCCCTCAATCTGGAATGGCCTCCCTCTGACTCTCTGCACTTTTCCTAGAATTCCTTCTCAGGCATTCCTCTCTCATTTGGCTGCGCTGAGGTTGGAAGCGCTTGTGAGTAGTCGCCTTGAAGAGATACTAAGTATGTTCTCAAAATGAATAAATTAATCCATTGATTTTCCGCCAATCAATCTATCCGATCATACAGCTTGCCAACCATCCACCAATTCATTCATCAATTTGTAAATCCATGGATTCATTCAATCCGTTCACCCATCAATGCATTAATCGATTCGTCCATTCTTTGAATCAGTCCATCCATCGATCCTTTTTCATCCATCAATTCATGAATCCATTGATTCAGCCATCAGTCCATCCATTCATCCGTTAATTCACTCATCCATAGATTTATCCATCGTGCTATCTATCTGTTCATTCATTGTTACATCCATCAATTCATCCATCAATTAATCAATGAATCCATTGATTCATTAATTCATCCATCAGTCTGTCAATCCATCCATCAATCCACCCTTCAATCTATCCTTCTACCCATCAATCTTTCTTCCATCCATCGCTTAATTCATTCGCCCATCCGTCGTCCATCCATCAATCCATCTTCCAATTTTGGACGTTTTTCTTGTTCTGTCTGTTTGTGAAGACATCACTTTATACAATGTCGTCGTCTGTTCTTTAGATTCAGGGAAATTAAAGTCAGACAAGGATTCAGATGAAGCACAGGTTGGACGACAACGACCTTATCTTTAGACCATCTACCACAATTAATTACCGGAGCTAGACACCCTTGCTATAAGTCAATCAGTCGACGACATCTCCTGGCCTTTATTTCATTTACTAATTTATTTGAATAACGAGGAACGTTCCTTGCATTCAACAACAGCATTGCAACTGTTTCTTCACTACTTCATATTTAACAATAGTAATAATAGGTCTATCTATGTCTGTAGTCATATTCTGTAGTTTTACATTGCAAAAAACATCACCCCAGACTAGGTTCATAGCACCCTTGAATGCAGTGGCACTGAGGTTGGGAAACATTGCTATAGATGTCATTGAGGGTAGATTAAATTACTGAGTTACTCTTACATGAAATGTAATTAAAATACATTTCATGTAAGAGTGACTCAATAATAAAAATAATTTTATTTGGACTATTGAATTTTGTTTGATGATTATTGCAGATCGACTTCTTGAAGTCCGTGATCGTTGAGATCCAGCGTAAGAACGTGGAGTTGGAGGCACGTCTGCAGGCGATGGACCCGACCCTCACCTTGACCTCTTCATCATCACTCACCAACAGCCTCATCGATGGATACAACACCAAGTGGGTGGCATTGGATTAGTAGAAGGGATTTTTTTATGGCTGAACCTGTAAATGATTGGATGGGTGGTTGTTATGTTGATCATTCTTTATATAAAACTAATTTTATGTTCTATAGACAAAGACATGGTGTGTGTGTAGTTGAGTAGGTGTGGGTGAGTAAGTGTGTTGTTGGTTGCAGAACCTAACTTTAGGAGTTCTATCTCTGTCTCTTTCCATTCTGCTGTGTTGCTTACATCTCAGTTCAGTTTCTGCTGAAGACTCTTTCATATTGCTTATGATCCACCTTAGACTGTGTCTGCTTTAGAACTGCACCGATATCGCTTTTTGCCGATTATGCCGATTATTCGTTTGCCAATACCTGATTATTTAGCCAATTATTTTACCAATTATTTCATTGTTTTTCCCAAGATGTCCGGTTCCAAAGATAGACCTACTGCTACTGCCTATTGTTGTAATACAAGCAAAACGCTTGCTCCGTAGGAGATGTATACATGTAGTTGGGGACTAATCATAGGCAGCCAATACAGATTAGGCACACTGCCCACTGTCGACCTTGCATGACGGAGGAGAGGAAAGATATATCTATGTAACTGGACATTCCAATGAATATATTCCATCCCCAGACAGGCCACTTTTACAACCAGCCAATTTGGCCTAAAATGACATGTTTATGCCCAGGGTAATTAAGCAGGCACTATGACTCACTCTGCACAACAGCTGTAGACACTTTCCCACGGTTCTAGCAGTCTAGCACAATGCTTACTGGGTGATCTGAAGTAAAATCCGGAGTTCCCCATGCTATGGTAAGGGAACGGAATGCTGTCCTTCACAGACCCAAAGATGTTACTGTCGTCATTTTGCTCTTAAAGACTGAAAATAATATTATAAAATGGAAAAAACACAGTTTTTAATATCGGCGCCGATTATCTTACCGTTATCGCCGATATCTCTATAATCGGCCCGATTAATCAGCCGGCCGATTAATCAGTACAGCTCTAGTCTGCTTCTTTCTTAGTTGGCTGATCCTTTGGATGTTGATCTGTTTGTTGCTTGGTTTCAAGGTGCCATCATCAGTCGATGCCAAGTGCATTCGATGACCCAATCACAATAAAAGTCATCCATTACAATTACTTTCGTTTCTTCTGTGACAGTGGGACTGACGTCAGACAAGTCGCTCCACGACTCTTCTGCGACATTTGCGATATGTTCGACCTTCACGACACAGACGACTGTCCGAAGCAAGACATGTCGAACAGTCCTCCACCTTCCCATCACCACGGCAACCGCAAGGAGGACAGACCCTACTGTACCACCTGCGAAGGTAAGACACGCATTGGAGCAATTATAACTGGTCTGACTGGAACTTTGTAATTCTGAACAAATGAAATCTGATTGAGTTTAGAGTTCAAATGATCTCATCGAATTCCAATGGATCAAATGTGAATAGTCATGGAAGGAAATGAATTGAATCTGAATGGATCAAATTTGAAACATTCTAATCTGAATCAATTAATGCACACTGCTTAGTGTGGCATGTGATGTTTGAAATCCGTTATATCCCCCACCCACCCATCCCCCCC